>JAQZBX010058936.1:0-17646 GCA_029593785.1 Cabassous unicinctus | reverse complement strand
AGGTCTACCCAACCCCAAGTCCATTGTTCCTTCCTTAGAAAAGGAGGTACCGATACACCAGGTTTGCATCCAAGGAAGATAAGGAGAGGAAGGGAGAGAAGGGTAGGAGGGCATCCTCGGGCTCATCTCACAAGGAGGGGTCCAGAGATGGAGCTGGGTCCACTGCTTCCTGACTCACTTCTCCCTAACCTGAGAACTAACTCGCCACCTTCCGCGTCCCTCTCACCCCACTACACACCCCGGGCAAATCATGCATTAAGACCCACCGAGCTGCATGAAAGGGTGTGCGTTCAGGTTCTGCCTCCATCCTCAAATACAGCAAACAAAAACAATTTTCATTTTTGCTGGAAACCATCTGAGCCTCCACGCTTGATTTTCTGTCTTTTGTCAATATTTATATCCCATCCGCTAAGAGTGATCTCACCGAATGGATGAATAATAATCTGGAGAGAGGACTGAGAAAATTTACATCCTTTAAATGAGGGCCTCTATTATGCAAAATTATTATTCAAATTATGCCAACATCATCCTCTCAGCTGGATGAGCTTGCTCCAGCTGGGGACAGACCACTCTTTGTGAGGCAGCAGGAGGGAAGAAGAGAGATCATCAGGACAAGACGAAGACTGGGGAGAGGGTACCCAGGGCTGGGAATGGTCCCCGGGAGCGAGCAGTCCTTGTACCTTAGGTCTGCTTGTGCCTCACTCTCTCACTTAAAGTCAGCACCAATCTGCGTCATTCCCCTCGCAAATCACTCAGAAATGATTTCTTCAGATGTTGTAGCTGTAAATCAAGAAACCTTGCAACGGCAGCTCCAAATATTCTGAAAGACTGGGAAGGATGGAATTCCCACCCAGCAGGGTGTTTTGTAGAAATGAGATGACTTGGGGGAAAAGTTGTTTTCAGGGTACACTGGAAAAGGGCAGACTGTCTTGTACAACAAAGACCAGTATCCATTAAAGTTCTCGTCGACGCTGATACCCCTAATAAAAACCCTGGTCATTTGCCAGAGGTTTTGTTTTAAGGAAATTGGATCATGACCTTTTAGCAGCTTCCTGTTCCACTGGAAATACAACCAAGGCCCCCGTGGGAGGCCTGCTGAGGTCTGTCTCCCTTTCCGGGTTACAAACTCCAGCAAGGCAGGGACCATTCCTATCTGGTTCACAGCCAAGCCTCCAGCACCTAGCCCAGTGCCTGGTATAGTAAGCAGGCAATACATACTGAATCAACCAGCTTATTAATAATTAATTCATTGGCAGTGTGCTTTATAGTTCCCAAAGAACGTCTGCAATTCTCATGAACCTCAGAGCAAAGCTGTGAGAAAAGTCAGGCAGATACTAATTATTCCCATTTTGCAGACAGACACCTGAGGCCCAGATTTGCACATGGGAATCCGGGGAGAGGGGAGAACTCATACTGCCGGGTCCTTGATAGCCCCATTAATTCAAGTGCCACTGAAATCTGTGATGATTTCCTCTTGTAAACTTTTTCTTCATTTAGAGTTCAGATTATCTGTAAAAAAGATTGCAAATATTTTAAAGAATAAAGGGCTTTCAATGGCCCTCAAGCACTTCAGAAGCATTCATTCATTCACTTATCCATTCAAAGATTGTATTGATTCTCTGCTATGTGCCAGGCACTGTTCCCAAGCCAAACGTGGGAACCACTGATCTAATCCCACGCTCTTGTTTGAGAGATAGGGAAACTGAGACCCAAAGAGGAACAGTCACTTGCCCAAGTAGGAGAAGGAGCCCCTACGTCCCTGGGACTCCATATACGTGATTGCATATAATCCTCACAACCACGGTTTGAAGTAGGAGTTACTATTCCCCATTTCACAGATGGGGAGTGCAGAGATTTGCCATGGTCACACTGCCAGCTGGAGCCAGGGCTCCGCTCAGGGTTGGCCAGCATCGAAAGAGGGTATTGTTTGCACCTGGCTACAGGTCTCCAGTCCCAGCTCTGTTCCTGCAAGCTGAGTGATCTCAGGAAGTCAGGCACCCTTTCTGAGCTCCTGGTCAGGAAAATGTGGCTAATGCCCCCCTCATAGAGCTGAAGGGAGAAGTAAATATAGTAACGAAGGTTTCAAAAAACAAAACTAACCTAAAAAAACCAACTAGCACATTGTCTGGCACCTGAGTGTTATAGTGGTTATTTACTTTTTTTTTTCTTCATAATTCAACTGTTAATACTTTTATTTATAGTTTTTCTTGGTTAAAAAATTCTTTTAGGCTGAGGAATATGATCTATCTGACAAAGATTTTGGGTGTCACCTGTCCCATCTCATGCACTACTACTAACATAGTGTAGCAGTTTGATATGGTTTATGAATTCCAAAAATAAATATTGGATTATGTTTGTAAGCTGGTCTGTACCTGGGCATGATTAAATTATGATTAGGGCTTTGATTGGACCACATCAGTAGGATGTTGAGTCCCTGCCCTAGGGGGCAGGGACTCACAGAGAAAACTACGCAGCAGAGAAGAGCACTGGAGTTTTGACGCTGAGTTTTGCGCTGGAGCCCGGGAAGTGAACACACAGGAGAAGAGCACAGAGGAATAGAGACATCTCCTTAGGCAAGGCAGAAGCCCGGAGGAGAGAGACAGAGCCATTCACCTGATAGTCTACCACTGGCCTTGTAGAGAGAGCACAGCAGCCAAGCCCAGAGAGAAACGAACCCCAGGAAAAGAGGAACCCAAGAAGCCTGAACTCTTGGCAGACGTCGGCAGCCATCTTGCCCCAACTCATGGCAATAGACTTTGGTGAGGGAAGTAACTTATGCTTTATGGCCTGGCAGCTGTAAGCTTCTACCCCAAATAAATACCCTTTATAAAAGCCAACGGATTTCTGGTACTTTGCATCAGCACCCCTTTGGCTGACTAACACACATATGCACCAAAGTATCTTCCAATATCCAGAATCCCAACGTACTATAGAATTCTTGAAATAATGACTCTCAGACTTGGAAAAAATCTTAGAAGTCATCTAGTTCAACTCTTCATACAATACCAGGATCTCCTCTTTGATACTCCTAACAAGGTTTTCTAGCCTCTACTTGAGCTTTTCTAGTGACAGACACTATCTCACAGGACAGCACATTCCATTGTTGTGTAACCCTAATAGTTAAGTTTTTCCTTATCTTGAGTCCAACACTGCATGTAACTTTCAGAGATTGGTCATTCGTAGAAGCATATTTATGCTACATAGAACTTTATAAAAAGTCTTTAACTCCTTCTATAAGACAGCTATTCACTCACTACAGGAGAACAGCTATAATGAGCCCTTTCCTATATCTTCTCTTCCACATGGTAAGGATACCCAGGTCCGTTACTCATCCATATAACATGATTTCATGTTGTAGCCAGATTTTCTCTAGGTTCCTGGCTAAGCTACAAGAAAAAATTTTGAGAGCTAGCTGGGTTAGTTAGTCCAGTAATTTATTAAGGAATGGAGAGAAGAGAAATGGGAGAACATAACAGATCATGGGTCCCAGGTAGAGAGGAAGGGGCTGAAGACTGATAAAGAGGGCCGATTTACAGACTATAATTCCCCATTATAGATTATAAATACCCAGGTTTTACTTGCGTGTTGTTCCATGCGGGGAAGGGCAGAAGGCAAGAGAGGGGAAAAGGCAAGAGCAGGCGGTTATTCACACTTAAAGCCACATTTTTATTGGTCTTTTCCTTCCCAGCTTTAATCAGGATGCTAGCTGCCCCCCTGACATCCGTTTTCCCCTTCTCCTGTAATAATTGTTGTAGTGAGGCACATGGCTGCCTAGTTAAAGAGTACATTTCCCAGCATCCCTTGCACCTAGATATGGCCATGCGACTAAATGCTGGCCAATGGGATGAAAGGATACTTACAGTTCCCCTCGTTAGAGAAGGAATAGGGGGAAGCGGGTGTGGCTCAACGGATAGAGCCCCCGTTTACCATGTGTGAGGCCCCGGGTTCGCTTCCCGGGGCCTCCTTGTGAGGGCAGGCCAGCCCGCGCGGCGCGGTGGGCTGATGCAGCAACCTCACAGCAAGGGGGAGATAAGCAGACACAGAAAATACACAGCAAATAGACACAGCAAACACAACAGCAAGGGGGGGGGATAAATAAATAAATAAATAAATCTTTAAAAAAAAAAGAGAGAGAAAGAATAGGACTTCTTGCCCCTTGCTCCTTCCCTGTGTCTAGATGGCTAATATTTGAGTCAGAGCCCCTGGGGGTTGCCTGAGGCATGGGCATGGCAGTTGGATTTCTCCCTCTGCCTGATCCTGTCATGGCCTCCATCCTTGCACAGGTGTTGATCCCTAATTAACATCGTGTACCCCAAACTTCATCTCAGCGTCCTCTTGCAGAGAATCCAACCTGAGATGGTCTCTTTCTCCAAGCAGGTTTATTAGTAATGAAGGCAATATGTTGACCTCTAGCTCTCTGGCTTCTCTGTCCTAAACCCAGAAGTTCAAGGGTGATTAATCACCACTCCTAAAACCCAAACAGTTACAGTTCCTCCTGCTACATAATTTATAATGGTACATTTTCTCCATTGTTTGGGAGGTGATCATTTGGCAATTTTTTTTTTACTATGTGAACACAGGTTATCCGTGTAGTTACCACGTAACCTCCTAAAGAACAGGAAGTATGCCTAAAAATAATAATAACAATAGCAATAAAAAAATGGTGGTAAAGATAACTAATATTCTTTGAGCATATACTCTATAGCAAGCACTAGTCTAAGCACTTTATTTACAATGATTAACTCATCAGATCCTCAAAAGCCCCCTCTAAGTTGGATTCTGTTTCATCATCACTTTACATCTGTGTAACATGGAGCTCAGAGAGGGCCCCTGATGCACCAAAGACCACACAGCCAAGCAGTTGCAGGACTGGGATTGGTGCCAGCCAGATGGGGCCCCCTGCAAAGCCCAGTCTCTTTAGGAACTGCATGGTGCCAGATTGAGACTCAGCTGGAACACTGAGGACTGTGTGACCTTTGCAAATCTCAGCTTCTCTCTACGCCTTAGTTTCCACATCTGTGAAATGGAGCTGACAACACCCACTTGTACCCCATATACCTGGAACACTGCTTTGAACCTAGAAGCTAAAGATGCTGATAACTAGAGCTGCTACCTGAGCACTTACTATGTGTGGGCACCATATGAAGCACGGAATTGTCTTGCTGATCCTCGGAACAATGCACTGGTGTAAGTGTGATTATCATCCACTATCCCAAGTTGGATTCCCCAGGAAGCAGACTCTGCGGCAGAGTTTTAGAGTACAGGCTGTTTATCAAGGAGTACCCTGGGATCAACCCCTGTGGAAGGGAAGGGAAGGAAGCGGGAGTGGGCAGACGGGGAAGCTGAGCTGTGATGCAGACACAACCACAGCCTCACCAACCCCACGGGGAATCCTGGTACCATCTGGACCTTCAGCGGTGTTCCCGGTTGGGTGCAGATGACCAGGCCTTTATACCCTGCCTTGATCAGTCTTGGGCTGTGGGCTGCCCTGGGAAAGGGAATAACCTTGGGTGAGGGGCTCTGCAGCTGAGGTCATCCCTAAAGGGGCTGACCGCTGAGGGCCGTCTGCTGACAGCACCCTCAGCAGCTGGAGCGGCAAGTCCGCCATTGAAGGGGGATCTGGGTGACACAGGGAAACTGAGGCTCAACGAGGTCGTGAAACTTGCCCAATGTTGGGGGGACAAAAAGTAGCACAACCAGGATTCAAACCCAGGTCTGTCTGAGACCAAAGTCCCTATTTTTGTTTTACCACCACACTTCACTGCTTAGTAAAAAACAAAAATCAAAGAAGTACAGTAACCAAAGAGGTTTCACATCTACTTGTATAGAGGGAATAAAAGAGAAAGATTTATCAATCCGAAGTCTGACAGCCCAGGAGCCTAAATCTATGATGTCATTCTTGACAAATGAGAGATTTGGGATCTGGAGCCAAAGCAGGGAGGGAAGATGGCAGGTTCAGATTTGACAGACAGAGGTTGCAAGAGTGAAAATTTGTATTCAGGGAAAGATGATGAAACCACCATTTTTCACTCTCTCTAAGATGGCAAAGGGCCAGGAAGATAACCCAGCGTTTGTTTGGAGCACTGCATGATGGGAAGAGCCATTAACACTTGGAAAAGATGAAACCCAGCCAGGGAGATTAAAGAATAACACTGTACTTTCTTCCAGGGTCTATGAGGAATCACGTTTGTTCCCATAGAGAGGTTAGCAATTGAAGATGATTTCACACAAATGATGACAAAATAGAATAAGCGTACAATGAGGAAGGAGCAGGACTGGGTTGCAGCCCCAGCTCTGCGTCCACAAACGTGGTGTGTGCCCTTGGCAAGCCTCTTGCTCTCTCTGAGTTTCAGTGAAACTGAGTCACAATCTCTAATGCCTTTCAGAAGCCGGACATGACACAGAGTGAAATCCAATAAGTTTGTTTTCTAATCATGTCTTAGGTTGTAGTCTTTTCTCACAGACATTCTTTTTCAGCACAATAAACCTTAGGAAAAGCACATTTCCACAAAGAAGAGTGCTCACTCTTCATCTACTCCTAACACACAGCCCTCTCCATTAACCATTTATTCTTCCCAAGATTGGTTAAATCTTTCTCTTTCCTACTCTACTGCAGAAGCAGGAATGTATACTCGGCAACTAAGTGACACCCAATCTCCATGTCAGCGAGGCAGTAGCGAGTGGTGAGGCCGATGGCAAAAGGAGAGCTTGGGCCCCGCGTACGGGGCTGGGGTAGCTGTTGATTGTGCTCAGGGAAGAACACAGGCCTGGCGTTGCCAGACTTTCCTATTTTTCAAGAAAAAGTTGCAATCTGAGTTCAAATGAAAAATCTCCTGGTCCCCCTTGGTGTTAACTAATTTGCATTTTTAAACTAAAAGACTTTATTTTTTTAGAGCAGTTCTAGGTTAACAGAAAAATTGAGTGGAAAGCACAGAGAGTTTCCATATGCACCCTCTTTCTCCCTACACAGTTTCCCCATTACGCACGTCTTGCATTCGTGTGGCATATTTGTAACAATTGTTGAGCCAATACGTTAGCATTATTATTACCTAACGTCCACAGTTTACATTAGTGGTCCCTGCTCGAGCTGGGCGGCTCTCTGGGTTTTGGCCAGTACATAGTGGCATGTGTCCACCGTTCAGTCTCACACAGAGGAGTTTCACTGCCTAGTCACCCCACCCCACTCCAAACCCCTGACGGCCAGTCCTCTTTTTACTCTCTCTCTAGGTTTACCTTTTCCAGAATGTTATGTCCTTGGAATTGGCTTTTTTCACTTGGCAGTAAGCATTTCAGGTCTTCCACGTCTTCTCATGGCCTGATAGGGCGTTTCTTTTTTCACTGAATAATACACCACTGCATGGGTGTACCAGTTTGTTCATCCATTCACCTGCTAAAGCACAGCTCGGTTGCTTCCAGCTTGGGCAATTAAGCATAAAGCTGCTGGAAACATTCGTGGGAAGGTTTTCTCTTTGCATTTTTAATGGGAGGGGAGACTAGGGAGTGATGCTTAATGGGTTTGGGATTTTCTTGGGGGATGATGAAAATCTTTTGGAACCAGATAGACGTGATGGTTGTATAATATATGAAGGTACTAAATATGATGGAATTGTGCACTTTAAAATAATTAATTTTGTGTTATGTGACTTCCACCTCAATCTAAAAAAAAAAATCTGGCTTCATGAATAAAGGCACCTTGTTCTCTCAGGTCCAGGCATGTACCCCATGGGAGACAGGTGCACACACAGTGCCACTTGGGGTCCCCCAGAAGTGGGGAGAGGGGGCATATCCTATTGCACTCAGAGACAGCCAGGGCCACCCCTCTGGGAGTCGTCCTGCCAATTCAAACCAGCGCTGGCGGGTGGTCTTGGCCATGCCCAGCTCCGCTGCACCTGGCGCGTCCCTCGCCTGGCTGCAAAGGCCCCCCCTGCACCCACTCTGCAAAGCACGGTGACAAGGATCACCTTCGAGTACATGGCCTTTTCTGAAAACTGTTCTCCACATTTCCTGCCGAGAGCCCAGCATCCCACCCTGAGGGCCCGTGGACTGTCAGCTCCCCAGGGCAGGCTTTCCTGCGTGCTTGCTTCACTAGGGGGTCCCCACAGGGCCTAGAAGAGAGCTTAACACACAGGAGAGGCTCAGTAGCTATCTCCTGAATTAATGACTACTGTTCCCTCGCCCAGAAGACTCAGACCCCGGTTTCTGTTTTGCCTGGCTGGCTTTTGGCCCCATTCAGGTCTCAGGTTCCTAACACCTCCTTGGAGAGACTTCCCCGATCGTCTCCCTTTAGTCACCCTCTAGTCTAGAAGTTAGCAGCTGGCAGTCAAACCCAGGGCTGGGCTTTTGTAAATAAAGTTTTATTGGAACACAGTCACGCCCATTTGGCTCACAAAAATGAAAATATTTGCCATTCAGCCCTTTCTAGAAAAAGTGTGCCAACCTCAGCTCTAGCCCATTATTCTGCTCTCTTTTCCTCATTCTTGGCATTTCTCACTATTTGAAATGGTCTCATCATTTGCTAACTGCTAATTTCGCCATCTGTTCCTGCTAGAATGCAAACTTCAGGAGGGCAGGATGTCAGAGGGTCTTGTCCACTTGCTGTGTGCCCAGGGCCTAGAACCATGTCTGGTATATAGCAGGCACGCTGGTTCCCTCGATCTCGCCCAAGCCCCCCAATTCTAGACTCCTCTATGCCCGGGGTGACGCCCCAGGATTTCTGTACTCTGACTTGCAGGCCAGTCCAGCCAGTGGTGACAGGTTCTCACAGGAGACAGAAAGGCAGAAGGAAGAGGAAGTCAGTGTTTCCTTCCCGCCCCTTCTCTGCTCAGACCGTGTTTCCTGGCAACGGCTGGACCCTCCTGACAGGTGGCCCCTCCTCCACAGCGCGCCCCTCGCTGGGGTCCCCTAGCTCCATCCCTCCCTTAGTCCCAGAGGTGGTAACAGCTGCCTGCTGCGCTAGTCCCTCAGTGCCTCAGTGTACCTTCTGGTTCCCTTGACTGCCCCCTCGTCGTTACAGTCTTTTTAGTAAACTCTCCTCCATGCCCCAGTTGAAGTGTGCCTTCTCTTTCCTGCTAGGAGACGCTCAAGAAATAAGCATGAAAAAAATAAAAAGGAGAAAGAGGACCAGTGTAAGGGTTGGGATACAGGTCAGATCGGGGTAAGCGTAGGGGTCCGCATTAGGTTAGAGTAAGGCTATGGTTAAGGTAGCTGCAAAGCTTAGGGCAAGGATAGGGTTGGGAGGAGGGTAAGTGTTGGGATAGGGGTTGGGTTAGGGTAGGCGTTAAGCATTAGCTTTGGAGTTAGGGTTTGTTTGCAAAGCAGGATTTGGCAAGAGGAGAAGGTGCTGCCCCCAGGCCGTCTGCAGATGCAGCTTTAAACCCAATCCATCCGGTCTCTGCTTCCCGAGGGAAAGAGGGAACGTGAGATGACTGCGCTGGGCAAAAAGCCCATGAATTACTTTGGCCGAAGGTCAGCCTGCACACCCCACCTTGCATTCCCCAGCCCGTAAGCTTACACCACTTTCACCAGGCGCCGGCACTGCCAGGAAGGGACATTCGATCCCAGCCTCGAGCAAGGTCAGATCGAAGGAGACGGGTTGCCTGGCACCCTTAAAGGAAGGTACCAGACGCTCCTCACTTTAGACCAGCGATTTGTTAAGCTTCTCAGTGTTCTTGCTTAGAGTATGCTAAGGAGTCCCAGCTTGCCTCCTCCTGCCTCCAAGTGCAGGCATTTTAGCAATTTACATAATTCTAGATTTTTAGAGTGTTTCTCAAATGTCACTGATTTAAAACCATGGTCACCATTTGCCATATTCCTGTTGACACATGCTTTATTATTTGCTCAATATTTTTTCTTTAAATCAGTTCTCACCCAGCCCCACCCCCCTTTTTTTCCTTAACTACATTTTTTAAGGAAATGTTATATCACTCAGCATAGTAGACTGGTTGAGAGTGTGGGCTCTGGAACCAGACCTCCTGGATTCAAATCCTGGCTCTGCCAAATGCTACCTGTGTGACTTGGGACAAGTGCTAAAGCCTCTTTTTGAGAATCACAGTATCTTACCTCTTCAGGTTTCAAGAGGAGTAAATGACATAATAAGAACTGTGTAAATGGTGGTGGTGATTGATGTCATTATAAATGGAAAACCAGTTATCACTGGTGTATTAGTCAGCCAAAGGGGTGCTAATGTGAAATACCAAAAAGGGGTTGGTCTTTACAAAGGTTATTTATTTGGGGTAGAAGTCCACAGATACCAGGCCATAAAGCATAAGTTTCTTCCCTCACCAAAATCCATTGTCACGTGTTGGAGCAAGACAGCTGCCGACGTTTGCCAGGGTTCAGGCTTCTTGGGGTTCCTCTCTTCCCGGGGCTCCGTTTCTCTCCGGGCTTAGCTCCTGTTTCCTCCACAAGGTCAGCTGTAGGTGATCAGGCGAATGGCTTGCTTCTCTTCTCCTGGGGCCTTCTTTCCAGCATCAAAGCTGCTTCTCAAAGACTGCTTCCTCTGTCCTTTGCCTTGCCTTTTATATTTGATTCCCCACCCACCAAGGGGTGGGGCTCAACGCCCTACTGACGTGGCCCAGTCAACGCCCTAATCATAACTTAATCATGCCCAGATTAACAGATCAGATTACAAGCATGATCCAATTATATTTTTGGAATTCATAATTACATCAAACTCCCCAACTGTAACAACTGGAAAGGGGAAAAAGAAATACAAAATAAAAAACACTGTTATTAAAAAAAATTTTTTTTGTTACAGTAGAAGATGCCAAGTGTCGAAGCCATATTAGTACAAAACTGACTTTTTCTTGATAAAGTAATAAGAAAGACTGAAAGAGAATTGCAAAAGGAAGAACTCTGTGACAGGTGCTTCAGTGGCAAGGCTCCATTCGTGGGTTGTTTTCGGCAGACTTTGCGAGACAACCTGCTTTCCAGGCTGGTTTCCTCCTCCAGGTAGGTGCTGGGGCTGGGGGGGAGATGACGGACAGGAGGCAGGAGGGGCTTGCCAGGGGCCCAGGACGAATGAACACAGACGCCCTTCTCAGCCCAGCTGGAGGCTCCTTTGCTATTAGGACCCCTGGAATCAAACCTACAAAGGAACAACTGAGAGCCTCATCCTCCTCTCCATTAAATGGGTTCATATCTTCAGGCAGCCAACATAAAAAGCCCCAAAATGCAAAGGAAGGTTTTTTTAAAAACTCTAAAACCTCGAGGAGCAGTTGGTGGCCATTAAACAAAATGATTTGCAGATGCCTCAAACGTTTTCATCGTCTCCAAACCTCCTTGATGAAGACAGACGGCCGTAAATGTGCAGGCTTTCGCCGAGCTCCCGGGGCTTGTAAGCACCAGTGCGCTGCAACTAGCTAGCCTTGGGAAACTTGCTGCTTTTTTCTTGCCACTGAAAACCTGGTATTCTCCTTTGGGGCTCAAAATTAATTCAAATGTGCATTCCAGAAGATGAAGGAAAAGTGAAATAATAAAATTAAAAATTAAAACAGCAGTGGGGGCGCGGCGCAGGGGAGTGAGATCAGGACACAGGCTTATGTTTGCCCCTGTGGGAGGATGGGTCAATTATTTTCCATCACAGGGTCTGGGTTCCTCACCTGAAAATTAGGGAGTCGAAACCAGTGGTCTCAAAGCACCTGCCAGCAGCGACCCTCCCCCCAACACAAGCACCTACCACCTGCTCGCAAACGGGCCAAGCTTCCCACTCCTCCCTCCCATCCTGTTCTTCCCTGCGTAATTCCTGGTTAAAAACAGTCCATCCTTCCAGTCACTCAGACTTGAGACCTCCGAGCTCCAGCTCTCCCTCGTCACACACATTCACACCATCACACCAAATCTTGCTGACTCTGCCCCTTTATTATTTCTTTTTGCTTTTGTTTATACAATGCTTTTTAGCTTCCAGAATTTAAAAAAATGAGCTAAGGGCATTTCAAGCATTATTTCCTTAAATCATTACAACTGCCAGTAAGGGGCATCTTTTATATTTTTCACAGCATCCCCTCCCCATCTTCTAACCACAGAACTTCTTTTTCTCCTTTAAGGAAATACCCTTTCCCCACTCTCAGTCCATGGGGCTTGGGTAGGGCCAATTCACACTTCCTTTCATGACCCGTGACTGGCCAATGAGTGTATTCCAGTTTCCTGGCTATAAGGATTGGCTCGCGAATGGGCCAATTAATTTGGTGATCCGATTAAAGCCAATCCCATAATTTTCATAAGAAATATTAGAAAGGAGGTAGGATGGAAGCCTGGAGATACTGGCAGCCATTTTGCCACCATGAGGAGAAAGATGGTCTAAATGAAGCCAACACTGAGCCAAGAGATAAATTCCTCCTAACATTTCTGGAGCCCCTGGATCCAGCCATACCAGAAATTGACCAATCTCTAATGAGCATACACAAAACAGGGAGAGAATAAAAGAAGAGTATCTCAGGCAAAAACAAACAAACAAGCAAACAAAAAAAACGATGAGGCTATGCAAAGGCCCTGAGGCAGAGGCGTTTGGATGAAACAAAAGAAAGCCATTGTGGCTAGGGTTCAGAGAGCAGTGAAGGGCAAGAAGAGAAGAAAATGAAGTCTGAGAGAAAGGCAAGGGCCAGACCATCCAGCCAGGCCACAGTAAATATTTAGATCTTTATTCTAAGGGCATCAGGAAAGGTTTCAGGAAGGGGAGAGCGAATAATCTGATTTGAATTTTGAAAAGCTCACCAGGGCCATCTCCAGGAGAATGACCTAGGGAAAGGAGGTGAGCAGTGTGGATGCCGGGACACCACTGGGGGCTACTGAAAGCATCAGGTGGGAGGAAAGGTGACCTGGAACAGAGTGGCAGGTGTGCAAACTGCTGCCCTTGGAAAGATGGAGTCAGGGAGGGGAGGCTGGCCACATCCTACACCTCTGTAGCTACATGGTATGAAAACTAATGCAACTACCAAGGCAAGAGTCGCCGCACCCCAGCAGCCCGCACCCCAGCAGCCCGCCGAATCATGGGCAGTTAACACAGGCAATAAATCTACTGTTGCTGAGCGTGGGTGTTGCTTTGCATACATATAGGCACCAGCAAGGGGCCTTGAGCTATTTCACTGGTTGAATTCAGGGTCCCCTTAAGCTGGTAAGAGTTCTGGGCAAACTGTATCTGCCAAACTGGGCTCCTTTATATTTCTTTGTTTCTTCCTGTTTATAGTCTTCAATAATTTCTTCCCCCGAATGATATTTCCCTTGAGTTAAAAAATGGCAAGATGTTAATTACAAAGAAAAAAGCTTCCTTTACAGCAGAGAAATCAGAAAACATCACCTTAACAAGGGATGGAGGTTAACGCCCTCAATAACGGGACGAGTGACATCACATGTCCCCTGATGGGACACACCAAGAAGGACACAATGTCATTCGTGGTATTTTTGCCAAAAACGTTTAACCCGAACCTGATCACAAATCCAAACAAATCCAAATTAAGGAACATTGAGCAAAACAACTGAGCTATGTTCTTCAAACATGAACGCCACGAAAGGCGGCCTTACGAACACCGGACCCGCCTAAGCAGCAGGAACTGAGGGGCTCCCAGTTTCGGAGGCTGGAAGACCTGCTTCCTCCTCGCCGGGCAGCAAGCCTTGGTTCCGCCGCCACGTGGCGATGTCCTCGCCTCTCTCTTCCACGTTCTGGCTTCTGAATTCATAACGTCTCCAGTGATAGGATTAAGGCTCAGCCTCATTCTCGGGGGCCTCACCTTGATTAAAGACATCTTCAGGAGGTCCTGTTTACAACGGGCTCAGACCACCGCCTTAAGATCCAGAGCATGGCTTTTTCTGGGGTACTGAATTCAACCGACCGTGAACTGAGAAACCTAACCGGGGAGACTGGGGCAATCTAGGCATTTAATGTGCTGGGTAACAGCACTGTGTGGACGCTCACTTTCCTGAGCGTGCACGCCGTATTGTGCACGTTCTGGAGAGACGTGCACTGCGATGCTGAGGCGGGAAGGGCCATGCTCTCTGCCCCTGGTACTCAAGAAAAAAGGATAATGCTGATGGGGCGAGCACAGACGTGGCACAAATGGAGCAAGGGCTGCATCTGGGTGATGGGTATCTCGAAGCCATTGTACTAGTCTACCATTCTTGCAACTCTTCTACAGGATTGAAATTTTCCAATTTTCCAACGTGAGGAAAAAATCAGCAACTCTGTTCAGCGCGCACAGCACACGTACACTCACACACACACAGAGGCAGTTGTCCTGTGGTCACTACAGTGAAGAATCATCACCCTGGTGGAGAAGATGGTTTGCCTGGGACAGCCCCAAGCTACATCTGCCATCTCAACATCACTATTGAAAGTGCCTCCTAAAAACATGCTCCCCCAAGTTATATGCAGAGTCACCTTCTAAGATACCAGCTCATTCCTTCAACCAATGTGTTCTGAGCTCCTGGTGGCCCTTTACAGAAAAAGCTTGCTGACCCCTGGTCTTAAAATTGTGCTTCTCAGTGTAAGTTCCCCAGGTCACTGAAGATGAAATAAGATAATGAATGTACAGCAGGACAGTGCTTGGCTCTTAATGAGTGCTCGATCAATGAGTATTGGCCGACGGCCTCAGTTTACTCATGTGTAAAAGGAAGATAACAGCGGCAACTACCTGGTGTGGATTTAATAAGAGAAGATGTCAAGCACTGAGCAGAGTGCCTGCTTATAGTAATCACTCAATAAACAGTAACTAACGGCTGTGACATGAGCTGACTTCAGCAGTGTGCTTGAAATTTACAAGGCAATTGTCAGGTTCATTATATCATTTAACTTTTTTAATGTTTTACCCTGAAATATTTCAAATGTTCAAAAGAATATATGTAACTTATAACAAAGTATAAAAATGAATAACCTGCCACAATTCTGCTAAAACAACAGAACATTCCTGAAGCCATAGGGACCCCCTGTGCCCCTCTGATCTCATCTACGCCCCCACCCTTCCCCATGCCAAAGCAACAAGTATCATGGAACTGGGCTTTGAATGATCTCATTCTGTTCATCTTCCTCTACGATTTCCTCATCCCTTTCAACTCTTTGTACAACTATTGACAACATTGATGTTGAGGAGTGTATTCGTCAGCCAAAGGGGTGCTGATGCAAAGTTCCAGAAATCTGTTGGCTTTTATAAAGGGTATTTATTTGGGGTAGAAGCTTATAGTTACCAGACCCTAAAGAGTCCAACTCAAGGTACCATAAGAGGTACTTTCTTACCAATATTAGTTGCCACGTGTTGAAGCAAGATGGCGGGCGATGTCCGTGAAGGTTCAGCCTTCCTCTTTCCTCTTAAGGTTCCATGGGCCCGTCTTCTTCTGATCTCAGCTATAGGCTGACATAGGACTCATCTCTCTTCCCAGGGCTCATTTCTCTCCGGGCTCAGCTGCTCTGGTCTCTTCACAAAGTCAGCTGTAAACTATCAGGCGAATGTCTCATCCCTCTTCCCAGGGCCACAGGATCAAAGCTGACAGGTTCTCTCCTCTTCCGTGTCTATGGAGCTCTCTCTATTCCTCCGTGTGTCTTCTGTCTAAGTGTCCATTTATACAGCCCACCAAGGGGGCGGGACTCAATCCTGCATGCCCTAATGACCTGGACGAATCAAAGCCCTAATCTTGACTTAATCAAGTAAACACAAAGCCTTTGAATTTAAATCAGTCAAAGGGTATCATGCGCATAGGAACAGAACAGTTTACAAACATAATCTGTATCTCTTTTTGGAATTCATCAATAATATCAAACTGCCACAAGGAGTGTGGCTGACATTCACTTCAGCAAATGGAAACCATGGCAATAGACTCCATCTGTTCTTCTGTAGAGGGAGATTTGAAGGGTCTCCAGTTGTTTCCTCCAGCAAACAGACGATGGTCCTTCTCTGTGTCTATTTGCTCATTTTGTTTTTGCAGCCGCATAAAAAGTATATTAGGGTTGTCGTCCCATTCTTAATGAAGAAACTGAGAATTCAAAAGCTTAAGTTTCTCAACAAAGTCACACGGGCAAAATTCATAAGCAGGTCTTTACCTCCCTCAGCCTTCCCCTGCTATCCACTCTTTGAAATTTCCCCCAAACGGAAGCATTTCCCTCATTACCCAAGGCAGAGGCTCTGGACAACTCATCTCTGTTCCCAAGATTAAAAGCCATTAGCAAATAAGAACATGTCTGCTCTTCCTAAGTGTGCTTGAAATTAAGTTTTGCGGCCCATGCCAGGGAGGAACACTAGTCAAGGGCTTCCATACTAATTAACTATAATTAAAGTATGTAAACTCTACAATCCATGACTTTTGTTCACAGATCCTCCCTGCTCTGTGCCATTAGCTGGCTGTCGAGGGCTAAGGCATCCCTGAGCCCTACAGGAAGGAGACAGACGTTTGCTGAACACCTACTATGTGCCAGGCCACCTACTGGCATTAAACTCTCATGACCCTTCAGACAGGGAGGTACCATTATCTGAATTTTCTAAAAAAGGAGACTGAGGGTCAAAGACGCTAACTGACTTGTCCAAGGCCACACAATTAATATGTGGCAAAACGAGACCCAAACCCAAGCCTACGGGGTTCCAAAGCCCTGATTTTCCTACTAACGATACCACAAAATTGACATGCCTAGAACAGAACACTCCATCTTAACCTGTAGGCTAAAATTCAAACAGATCTATTATCTTAAACCCAAATGCTTATTTTAACTTACTCTAGGCAGAAACCTGATGGTTTATTCCTAAATCTAACGAAAGGAATCGCATGGGCCCCCACAAGGAATTTAGTCCATTTTCAAATGTGAAAAAGGTATGGGACACAATAAATCCATTCACAATAGGGCTCTGCTAGAAGGTAATTTGTATGGCTGAAGCTCAGGGGTTTTTTCTATCCATAACTCAGGCCTTTGTTGGACATTTTCTAAAGCCTTCATACAAAGTAACACTTGGTGGAATCAACCCTTTAGAAGGAAGGAAATTGATTTTAGCGTGAGAGAAAAATGATAATGGTAATATGGAAAGCAACAATCAAACATCTATGAATGAAGATGAAAAAAAAAAACCTGCTATTTACAAGGCTGGAAATCTGTCAAGACACAGACATCTGTCACCTCCTGAACAGACTTTAATTTTAGAGTTTGCTTCCTTTAAATCTTTTTCCTTCCCTTCCCATGGTTAGATGGATTTAACATATGCTTGGGATTTCACAAACTCCTTTTTAGTAGGTGCGATGCCTAAGAATATCTGAAACTGTTTTCGAGACGTCTTATGATGATACTTGTCTTCTTTGAGATTCAGTCTTTGGATCTTTTCTTACTCTATAATCTAGATGTTGTGGCTACTCTTGTGATGACAAATGATTCTCAAATCTGTGTTTCCAGACGTGGACTGACTCAAGCACGGACGTGATTTCCAATAGCTTTTATCTCCATATGGAAATCCTCCAACACAGCACGTCTCAAACTACAAATGTGCCTACGAATTTCCTGCTGTTCTTGTGAAAATACAGATTCTGATTCGGGATGGCTGGGGTGGGGCCCGGGACTCTGCATTTGCAACAAGTCCCAGAGGCAGCTGACAGTGCTGGTCTGCAGAGCACACCTGGAGTGATGAGGTGCCGGTGGGCTTGTGGCTCTCCATTTGCCCCTCCAGATCAATTTTTTTTTTTTTT
>JAQZBX010058935.1:0-17634 GCA_029593785.1 Cabassous unicinctus | reverse complement strand
CATTTGAATATTCCACACCAGCCAGTTAGAAAGGGCCCCCCTGAGTGGGGAGATAAGCTAATGTTTTCTACTCAACATGCTCCTTTCCTGGGAGATGCAATTGTGCAAGTTTGTTGTGCTCTCCTCACTTGCGGGAGGGCCTCCCATGCTAATGAAGTGGCTAAGATGGTGGCCAGCAGGAGAGGCCATGGGTACATTCTGAGTAATGCTGCATGCTCTCAGACCTATTGGACTACACCTCTGGCCAGCTGGGCTGCTGCAGAGCAGGACATCATGGCCCACTAGTGACCCCGACTTTTTGAGGTATGTTTTCATGGTTACTAGAGAAAGGGATCCCCAATGATACCTTGGAACAAGTCTGTGGAGAACATTAGAAAAAATATAAACTTGAAGGACAGCCATTGTCTCAGCAGGGACAATCTTCCTCTACCCAACTCCTTCCAATAGTCCTCTGGACCATATGGTGGATGGGGAGGAAGAGTTTGTAGACCTCTCACATCCCTTCCACACTGATTGAGGAGTCAGGACCCTGGGAGGAGCCTTTTAGCCAAGATTTGACATAATTAAAAATGGCCCCAGGGACAGGCTCAAGGTCACAGCCCACCCCAGGGACTGAAGAGCTTATGCCCCAGTGCATGTGTAACTTGGGGACAATGAACAAACCTCTATGATGCTTTTGTTTATAGGTTCCCAGACAACCATTACCTGGGAAAGCAAAAAGGAGGGGGTAGTGAAAAGTGTTGGAAGGTTTTGGATATTCCATACTGATATGGAGGCTGAATTTTAATGCCACCCTGAGTTCACTGGCCCTTTAGACACTTCTGTGGCCAAGTTTTCTGCTGAGGAATGTATTGTAGTAGTTGATGTCCTGCACCACTGCACCTCCTAGCAGAAACTGTGAGGAAATGTTCCCCCATTCCAGCAAATTCTCAACATAAAATTTGAGTGTGACTGGCTATGCATCACAATATTATGCATCTCCTTACTGTATTGTCTAGCATGAACTATTACCTCTATGGTGGGGAAAAGGAAATTACTGAACTCATAAAGGATTTTCAATCTGCCAGTGTAATCTACTCTACTCTCTCTGCTTAAAATTTCCCAGTATGTCAAGGGAAAAAGGTGAGTGAAGCATGATGGCTGACCACAGATGCAGAAGTGCCCTTTTGGCAACTCCGTATATTGTGCTATTTTCATATTGACATCATCTTAATATCCTCCTGGCAACCCTATATGAGGTGATAGAGAAAGCAGACACTTTCCAATGGAGGTATAAAATGAGCAGTCCCACCAGGAGGTAAAAGTGGCCATTTAACCTGCCCTACCTCTGGGAAATTTAGAACATGTGACTCCACTTGAGTTACAAGTTTATGCCACCTGGACCCTCACCATCTGGTCTATGGTGGAAGGAAGGAGCAACAGGAATTAACATACTCCTTTGCTCCTGGACCAAAGTTCGCAGATGTAATCCAGTGTTGCAATCCCCTTTAAGAGGCAACTTCTTATATGATTTTGGGCATTGGTGGAAATGGAAATGATCACCAAGATCTCAGGTCCTGATGAGGCTAGATATCCCTATCATGTCCTGGGTCCTGAGTAATCAGAACACTGTTCCAGATAGTGCCAGCAATGGAGCATCATCAAAGAGAAGTGCTATATTCAGTATCACGCCTTCCTGGGACCCTGGGGAGTGACTTGCCTGTGTGAGTGGATGCCAGAGTCTCCCATTGATAATAATTTTGCAACAACACATGAGAGCCCTTCCCTCCCTAACTTGGCATTATGGGAACCCTGACTCAAGGGTGCTTCACCAGATGCTCAGCACTGTTCTACTTATGGATCAGCCATGCTGAAGCTGCTTGGCATCTGTTGAGCAGCAACTGCTGTTTCTCTTGCCTCACTGAAAAAAGTGCCCAAAGCGCTAAACTGTGAGTGTTCCTCTTGGAACAGTAAAATTCACACCCAAGCAACCTCATATACTTGTTTACTGACTTGTGGGCCATTGCCAAATATCTTAGTAGTGTGGTCAGTTTCATGGAGGGCAAACAATTGAAGACCTAAAGATGACCCTGTGTGGAGAAGTAATCTTAGATGCAATTAGTAGCATGGAAAGTCACCATCTATCATACCCATGTTGATACACATGGCAAGGGCCAATGTCACAATGAGCATCATTAGAATAACATAGCCAATAAAGGATGCACAGAGCTCATTTTGGTAGATCTTCCCATGAGAGAGGCAGGAGATGAACCCTGCCTGGCAGATGAAGACAATGAACATACTCTTGATGAAATTGATGAAATAGCTGAATTTCCCATAAATGCTTCTATTGCTGGGTGGATTCACCATTGAACTGGACTTGGAAGTTCCAATACAATTAAATTATGGTATCAGGAACTTGGAGTACATTGTTATTTAAAAATGGCACATTCTGCCATTTACCAATGTGGGAGAGGTCAATTACAAGCCAGAGACTTAAATTGCTTTGAGCAGCTGTTCTAATAATGACTGCACCAGGCTGCTCATGGCAAGTAGACTACATCAACCCTCTCCTGCCATACCAAGTTCCTATGCCTTTGTTGCTCTGGACACCTATTTCAGCCTATAGTCTTGCCTTGCTAGGTTGTCATGCACATGCAGTACATACATGGAATACCCTAGAAAAGTGGTTTTGCCATTCCTTAGAGTAGCAGGTGACATCTCCTCTGACCAAGACCCCACTTTACTGCAAAATCATCTCAATTTACTGGCCCTAACTCATGGAATAGATGGAGCTTACATGTCAACTACAAGGCACAGGTAACTCACTTTTTGGAGTACTTTAATGGCCACTTGAAAAAGGAACTTTTGGTCTACACCTGGACAACTCACATACTGCCTGGACTGTACACCTTAGTCTGTCCCTTTTGAAGAAAAACTCAGCAGTTCTGTAGAAGGGAAACTCAGTTTTATCTAGCTTACTAGCTGGGAGAGGAGACAAAGGTGGAGGAGGGACCTGGGCTTTGTTTCACATCCACCTTTAGACCCATTAGGATGAGGATTGGCTCCAAAAGGAGGAACAAGGACACACCACTTAGGACTCAGTTTTCCAGCCAATGTCAGAGGATTGTCCTACTTTTTACCCCATTATACTCTGCACATGATTCACAGGATGGTAGGTTAGAGCCAGCAGGTATAGTGTGGGTTATCAGAAGTGTCTAGAAGTGCATAAAATACATGATCTGAAAACCCAAAGGAAGGGAGCCACAGGACATGACCCACACATACTGGAATTTAGTGTGTAATGCTTAACACTGGTTAGTCCAGCATTTCCCTTGGATATGGTTATGGGATACCTTGGATTAGTCCTGACACATCCCATATCAGGAAGACAGAGAAGTGGAGTGGAAAGCTTGTGTAATGTTCTCAAACTAATGGGAAATTGTTGACATTACAGCCCATGAAAAGGATAAGAAAGAAAGCATGGTCTTAGAGGGAAAAATATTGCTGCAAATAGGCTGAGAGAAGTGTATCCTGTGGGAAATGGTTGAATGACTACCCTTTCAGAACTTGTTGCTTTTCCCTTCTCCCATTTTCTAGAGATTTGACCCAGCAGTGACCTGGAAGGAAGGCTGAATTGGGTCATGGTGGCAGCAGGGAAACTGACCAATGGCTGAATCTGTCATCTGACCACTCACTGTCTCTCTTTCCTTTTTGCTAAGTCCAGATTGATGAATAAAGGGCTTATCTTCATGTTCTCACATTTGGAGTGACTCCAGAATGTCCCTTTGGCAAGAGCAAAGACACATACATTAACTGTGCATTCTTCTTCTGCAACCTGTTGAGATGCACGAATTCTTGATGTAATGAACCTGGCAAATATTTCCGTATCTTTCCTGTTTGTTCACCATTGAACATATGCATGCAATCTGTCAATCACTTTAGTTGGCAGTTCTGAGTACACAGCACGTGCCCTACAAGCTAAGCAAAACCCAAGTTCCTCTCTACCCAAAATATTGTCTACTAATCATATTGATTTAAACTTCCTCCTAGCTCAAAAAGGAGGCAGATGTGCTATTTTTAACACCTCCTGCTATACATGTGTTTATGCCTCTGTGGAAGTTGAATAGGAGGCAACTAAAATCCAACTGCAAGCCTACTGGCTGTAAAGTGTATATACAAATTCTATGTGGGACTTCTTTAGATGTCCCCCGAGGGGTGTGAAAGTCTGGACACAATCATTACTTAAGAGAGTTCTGAACACCCTGCTTGGAGTAATATGTGCATAGGTGAAGAACTCCAAATCCGTGGCAGCTCCTGGTGTTCCCAAACCTCTGTTGAAAACATTGTTGAGAGCCACAGGCTATCAGGCCTGAACCCTATACACCTTCATTCCTCATATGGTAATTGGGCTATCTCACACTAACAATTTATCAGATGATATTTTAGGTTCACATCACTCTTACATTTCCTTATATTCTAATATCAAAAACTTTCTTTTGTAGTGTAATGAATATTCTCAGAACTTGTCAAGATTCAATTCCCCTGTTCATGTCCAGGGCCTAGCAAAAGTCAGTGAATTTAATCCTTGGGAAGAAGGGGGACTTAAAGCATGAAAATCAACTCAGATATTTAGTACTTCCCAGGCAACTTGTGGACAATGGTGACTGCAACCCAATGAAGGATCAATAGGCCACTGAACAAGTAGACACAACTTGGGGTGTTGAAAAGCATTGCAATGGGTTGGATGGCCATGGGGCTGGCAAAGGAAACATGTGGCTGGGCCTGGCTCATCCTTATCTCATTTTTCAATATGAAAGATGAGGAAAGATAAATTCAGGTTTTCATTATATACTGAAGTTTCAGCTCCATTCTGCTCCTACCACAGGGATTTTATACCCATGTGGCTTCCTTTGCTGGAACATCTTGGCTGACAACATAATTCCTGTTTCCAAGCACAGACCCACACATTGTGATTTATGGGTCACAACTTTCCTTTTACCTCTCTATCTCTTGATTTGTGATTATCATGACCTTCACAGTATAGGTAAGAGTAGGAAGGATCAGGACACAGTTTCAGATGTTAGTTCTGCAATATAGGTCTTGATTCTACTGGAAGCACAATTAGACACCATTACATGACCAAAGGAATATTCTCATAGTGACTTCATGAGCTCCAGCATATCCTCCAGTGGGCATCTTTACTGCCCTGGGTCTTCTCAAACTGCTCTTACCCAAACCAGTAATCCATGCACTTCCACAATCATTCTTCTTTGTTTCCACTGTAGGGAAATAATTTACATGATTATCTATCTTCACATATCCTTAATATCTTAAATTCCTTTCCAGTAGCATCAAATAATATCAGCCCAGCCTCTTTTTAAGTTAATACTGATCTTATGCGCCATGCTTAAAATGATATATTTTTTATTTTTTAAAAGATATTGTCTGGATTTTTATTTTTTAATTTATTTTTAAAGAAGCTTTAGATTAGTTAAATGTTACATCAGAAATTTAGGGAATTCCCATATACCCCATGTCCTCCCCATCCCACAATTTCCCACATTCACATCTTTCAGTAGTGTGGTACATTTGTTACCATTAATGAACACATATTGAAGCATTGCTACTAACCATGGACTACAGTTTACACTTTGGCCCAGACAACATTATAGGCTTTAAAAAAATGTATAATGGCCTGTATCCATCATTGCAGTGCCATGCATGACAAATCCAATGTCACAACATTGTCCCCATATTATATTTATTCTTCCTTCTCCCTCACTCAGAACCTCTGGTGGCCATGGTCATTATATCAATGATACAAGTTATTCCATTGCTAGAAGAAGAATAAATCTTTAATACAATAATAAGGTTTATTTTAGTCCAGTCTTCATTCCCCAATCTTGGGGGTTTTGGGATCGTGATGCCTACTCTGTTTCTGATAGAGAGCGACCTGAGATCCCATGGTGCTGATCAAAGGAGCTCTCTTCCTCATCCATACTTTCTGACTTTTCGGGGTAGGCATTGTCCAACATCCTCCTTTTGTTAGTTGTCCTGGGTGAATCCAGTGAATTGAAAAGTAGGTGTTGCAAGATGGCTGAGATTCAGGACACCACTGGCATATGAACAGACTGAGAATTTAAGTTATTGGGACATATAATTTAAAAGTTTGCTAATTACAGGTTAAAATAAAAGGAGCAGAAGAGCCATGTGTACAGAAATTATAAATGAGTCTCTGTTACATTGGGGAACATAAATTCAAAAGTAAGACCCACTGACAAGGTGCAGAATTCCTGAGATTATCTGCCATACCTATAGTGTCTAGATGCCTCTAGAGCCCCAGGAGCCCTGATGTATACTGTGGCAATCAATGAGATCCTGCCTAGACATGCATAAGCATAACATCTGGAATGACTTCCTTACTCACTTTGAAATCTGTTAGCTATAAAAACTCATTTGTATCTAATATTTTCCCCTTTTGGTCAAGGTATTTTTCCAGATATATCACAAGTCAGTAGTTGGTAATAATCCCTTGGTGCCATGAGGGTCATCCATGGTATTCATGTCCCACCCTGGGGAGAAGGTAGTGCACTTATGTGCTGAGTTTGCTTACAGAGGCCACATTTGAGCAACAAGGAGGCTTTCAGGAGGTAACTCTTAGACAATTATAAAGCTAGGCTAAGTTTCAATTTCACAAGAAAAGGTTTCTTAATACAATCATCAATGTCAAGGGTCTGGCAAAATGGTGTGTCTTGATGGAGCTCCTTGTAATCATTTCTCTTTGATGCTCTACTAAAACAAACACCCTACAACCACAGAAATTTTAATGGTTGTCCCTTATATATGCCATGCAACTATGTCCCATTGACTTTTCAGTTTTCTCTCATGAGCTTATTTCTAGCCTACTCTGATTTTGTGTTGTCTTAGAAGAGCTGACTTCTAACTTTCTCATTAGTCATCAAATTTTGCCATCAATATTAGTAACACTTGTGCTCAGTTTTAGTTTTGTTCTTACACTCCATACTGCTACTTCTCTTTTTTTCGCATGGGAGTAAATTAGTTCTTGTATTAGCCAAGGTTCTCAAGGGAAACAGAACTGACTAGATATATGTAATATATGAATATATTAAATATTATGTGACTTTTTCATAGGAATTGACTCATGTTATTGTGAGGATAGGCAAGTCTAAAATATTTAAAGCAGGCTGCAACCTTGGAACTCCAAGGAAAACTTTCAATGAATTCCCCAGGAGAAGCTGGCTAGCTGAGGTAGAGATTGGAAATTCTCCCTTCTGATTGCAGAAATTGTCACTTACATTTTAAGGGCTTCACTGATTGGACGAGACTTTTCTCATTGTTGAATGCACTCTCATCAGTTTGTTGAGTAGATGTAATCAGACAAAGAATCAATCAAAGTATGGATGATGTAAATCCATAAAATATCCTCACAGGAACCATTAGGCCAGTGTTTGCTGGACCAGACCACTAGACACCATAACCTGGCCAAGTTGACACATGAACCAAACCATCATACATCCCACTTATATAGGCAGAAATCAGGGGAATATGTGTGGGAATGGATTCTAAGGGTATGGGATAATGGTGGAAGGAATAAAAAGTTGGATTAGGCTGAATTTATTGATATGGGCCCACTAAGCAGAAATTCTGGATTCAATACTGTAGCTTGAGGGGTTGGAAAGGGCTCTAACAGTTTTTTTGTGTGGCTGACTGACACATGGACCAAACGATGGTCTAGTATGTCTGATGTTGAGATGCCCGATTTGCCCTGGTCTACAATAGATGAGGGGATTCAAATGTTTAGAGAGATTGCAATGCTAGAATGATTTTACCATTTGAGACCTGCCCACTCACCCCAGGAATGTCCAGAGGACACACCTTTAACCAGGACTGTGAGGAATAAATTTGTGAGACTAACTCCATCTTCTCTGAAGAACTCAATGGTTGCTCTTCTCTGCAGCCCAGATATTACTGTTGGGAGGGCTGTACTGGAATTGGAATCCTTAAACATTATGGGGATGATCGGATCACAGTCCTGCAATTAATCACCAAAGGAAAGGTGAACATGCCTACCGCAATGAAAGACAAATTCAAAACAGCACACAGAATAGTCTGAGTTGCATGGAGTTATGGCATTGGCTAATAGATCATGGAGTACCTAGAAGTAAAATACATGGGCAGTATACTAATTGTCTTCTGGATCTGTATAAGCAGAAGAGTTCTAGTTCGAGTGAAAAATCCCTAACTCAGATTACAGATGCAGAGAATCATGGTCCCTTAATCAATTCCCAGACCTGAGACACTTTACAGACCCACAGCCCCTTGAATGAGTAGAAGGCGATCCTTGGGGAAGGATCCTGTTAAACTGCCAAAAATTTATACTGTTAATCTAACTCCCACCTTTTCCCAGGGAGAACTATAGCCTTTTGCCAGAGTAATTGTGCTTTGGGGAAAAGGAAATGATCAGACATTTCAGGGATTATTAGACATTGGCTTAGAAGTCACATTAATTCCTGGAGACACAAAACATCACTGTGGTACACAAGTCAGAGTAGCGGCTTATGGAGGCCAGGTGATTGATGGAGTTTTAGCTCAGGTCCATCTCACAGTGGGTCCAGTGGGTCACTGGGCCCATTCTGTGGTTATTTCCCCAGTTCCAGACTGCATAATTGGAATAGACATACTTAGTAACTGGTAGAATCCCCATATTGGATCACTGACTTGTGGAGTGTGGGCTATTATGGTTGAAAAGGCCCAGAGGAAGCCTCTGGAACTGTCCCTGCCTAGAAAAATAGTAAATCAAAGGCAATACTGGATTACTGGAGGGATTGCAGAGATTAGTGCCACCATCAAGGATTTGAAGGATACAGGGGTGGTGATTCTCACCACATCCCCATTCAACACTCCTATTTGGCCTGTGCAGGAAACAGATGGATCTTGGAGGATGACAGTAGATTATTGTAAACTTAACCAGGTGGTGACTCCAATTGCAGCTGCTTCCCAGATGTGGTATCATTGCTTGAGCAAATCAAGACTTCCCCTGGTACATGGTATACAGCTGTTGATCTGGCAAATGTTTTTTCTCAATTGCCATTAGTAAGGACCACCAGAAACAGTCTGCTTTCAGCTGGCAAGGCCAGCAGTATGCCTTCACTGTCCTGCCTCAGGGGTATATCAACTCCCCAGCCCTATGTCATAATATTATTTGCAGGGACCTTGATCATCTCTCTCTCCCATGAGACATCACAGTAGTCCATTATATTGATGATATCATGTTCATAAGACCTACTGAGCAAGAAGTAGCAAAGACTCTAGATTTATTGGTGAGGCATTTGTGTGAGAGAGGATGGGAGATAAATCCAATAAAAATACAGGGTCCTTCTACCTCAGTGAAATTTTTAGGTGTCCAGTGGTGTGGGGCTTCTCGAAGTATCCCTTCTAAAGTAAAGGATAAGCTGTTGAACCTGGCCTCTCCTATGACCAAAAAAGAGACACAATGCTTAGTATGCCTCTTTCGATTTTAGAGACAACACATTCCTAATTTGGGTGTGCTACTCCAGCCCATTTACCAAGTGACCAGAAAAGATGCTAGTTTTTATTGGGGAAGAGAACAAGAGGAGGACCTGAGACAGGTCCAGGCTACTATGCAAACTGCACTACCACTTGGAACATATGACCCAGCAGATCCAAATGTGCTGGAAGTTTCAGTGGCAAATAGATATGCTGTCTGGAGCCTTTGGCAGACCTGTATAGGGTAATCAAAATGCAGACCCTTAGGATTTTGGAGCAAAGCCTTGCCATCCTCTGCAGATAACTACTCCCCTTTTGAGAAGCAGCTTTTGGCTTGCTACTGGGCCTTAGTAGAGACTGAACACTTAACCATGGGCCATCAAGCAACCATGAGACCTGAGTTACCTATCATGAGCTGGGTATTGTCTGACCCATGAATCCATAAAGTTGGGCATACACAGCTGCATTCCATAATAAAGTAGAAGTGGTGTATATGAGATAGGTCTCAAGCAGGTCCTGAAGGCACAAGTAAGTTACAAGAGGAAGTAGCCCAAATGTCCCTGGACACCACCCCTGCCATGTTACCTTCTCTTTCACAGCCAAAAGCTTTGGCATCTTGGGGCATCCCTTACAATCAGTTGATTGAGGAGGAGAAAACTTGGGCCTGGTTTACAGATGGTTATGCACCATATGTGAGAACCACCCAAAAGTGGACAGCTGCAGCACTGCAGCCCTTTTCTAGGACATCCATGAAGGACAGTGGTGAGGGAAAATCCTTCCAGTGGGGAGAACTTTGAGTAGTGGACCTAGTTGTTCATTTTGCTTGGAAGAAGAAATGGCCAGAGATGTATTTGTACACAGATTCATGGGCTGTTGCCAATGGTTTGGCTGGATGGTCAGGG
This sequence comes from Cabassous unicinctus, assembly GCA_029593785.1. Lineage (NCBI taxonomy): Eukaryota > Metazoa > Chordata > Mammalia > Cingulata > Chlamyphoridae > Cabassous > Cabassous unicinctus. Next base: position 7,222 of record JAQZBX010058935.1, on the reverse strand, counting down.
ACTTGGAAGGAACATGATTGGAAAATGGGTGACAAGGAGGTTGGGGGTAAAGGTATGTGGATAGACTTTTCTGAGTGAGCAAAAAACATGAACATATTTGTGTCCCACATGAATACTCACCAGAGGGTGACTTCAGCAGAGGAAGAGTTTAATAATCAAGTTGATAAGATTACCCACTTTGTGGCTATTGTTCAGCCTCTTTCCCCAGCCACTCCTGTCATTGCCCAATGAGCTCATGAACAAAGTGGCTATTGAGGTAGGGATGGAGGTTATGCATGGGCACAGCAACATGGACTTCCCCTCACCAAGGCTGACTTGGCTACAACCACTGCTGAATGCCCAATCTGCCAGCAGCAGAGACCCACACTCAGCCCCCAATATGACACTATTCCTCAAGGTGACCAGCCTGGTACCTGGTGGCAGGTTGACTACATTGGGCCACTTCCACCATGGAAAGGGCAGTGGTTTGTTTTAACTGGAATAGACACATGATCTGGCTATGGTTCTGCATTTCCAGCATGCAATGCTTCTTCCAAAACTACCATCCGTGGACTTACCAATTGTCTATTGTACCACCATGGCATTCCACACAACATTGTTTCTGATCAATGAACCCATTTCATAGTAAATAATGTGTGGGAATGGGCACATGCCCATGAATTCACTGGTCTTACCATGTTCCCCATCACCCTGAAGCAGCTGGATTAATAGGATGGTGGAATCGCCTTTTGAAGACTCAATTACAGTGCCAACTAGGTGGCAGTGCTGGGGCAGTGTTTTCCAGGAGGCTGTGTATGCTCTCAATCAGCATCCTCTCTATGGTGCTGTTTCTCCCATAACCAGGATTCATGGGTCCAGGAATCAATGGGTAGAAATGGGAGTGGCACCGCTCACTATTATCCCTAGTGACCCACTAAGAAAATTTTTGCTTCCTGTACCTGCAACCTTAAGCTCTGCTGTTCTACAGGTTTTAGTCCCCAAAGGAGGAGTGCTGCCATGAGGGAACACAACAATGATCCCAATGAACTGGAAGATAAGAATGCCACCTGGCTACTTTGGGTTTCTCTTACCTGTGAATCAACAGCAAAGAAGTGAATTTCTTTACTGGTTGGGGTTATTGATCCTGACTACCAAAGGGAAATAGGACTGCATCTATATAATGGGGGTAAATAAGAGTTTGCATGTAATGCAGGAAGTCTTCTAGGGCATCTCCTAGCACTGCCATGCCCTGTGATTAAAGTTAATGGAAAATTGCAACAAACCAATTCAAGCAGGACTTACAATGACCCAAAATCTTTGGGAATGAAAGTTTGGGTCCCACCACCAGGCAAAGAACCATGGCCAGCTGAAGTGCTTGCTGAAGGTAATGGGAACATGGAATGGGTCATGGAAGCAGGTAGTGATAAATATGAACTTCGACCACATGACCAGTTACAGAAATGAAGACTGTAATAGTCATGAACCCTTCTTCCTTGTTTTGTTATGAGTATGATTGTATATGTACACAAAGTGAATTTCTTTGTTTTCTTTCCCAACCTTTTCCCCTTCATATGAAATGTTGTATTAATTTCATGTCAAAATATTTAAGGATGTCAAGTTTAAGAGTGAATATTACCCAAGTACTTACCCTATTCTGTGGGGAATTAATGCATTTCTGGTTGTTTACATGGGAGTTGGACATTGTTAGGCAGAAATATATATGTATGTATGTCAGTTATTATTTCTACTTAGGGAATAAGTATGGTTTATGTTATGTTTATGGTTGCCAAGTTGACAAGGGGTGGACTTTGACACATTGGGCTAATGCAATTGTGTCCAGGTGTTAGGTCCAGCAAGCACTGGGCTAATTGTAATACAAGAACATTTATGGACTTCAATCACCAGTGAGTTTACTGCATGGATGGCTGATTACATCTGCATCAATCAGGGAGATTGCTTCAGCAATGGGTGATGCTTTTATCCAATCAGTTGAATGCATTAAAAGGGGAAGTGATTTCAACTTTCAGAGAGAATTTCCCAGCTCGTCTTTGGAAAGCCAACTTCTCCCAGAAATTCATCAAGGACCTTTAATTGGACTCTCATCAGAGCCCCTGGCTTGCAGCCTGCCTGTGGAACCTAGACTTGTGCATCCCCACGGTTGAGTGAGGGACTCTTATAAAATCTTATATTATTGACATATATCTCCTGTTGATTCTGTTTCCCAAGAGAACCCTGACTAATACATCAGGTGTCAAAGAACTTATTGATAGGCTTACTTTACTGAATTCAACTGCAAAGTAACCCTTGAATATGCATAGGATCATTGGTTAATATTAGGTTCTCCCAAGTTAGTGATCCACTGAAAGCCATTCCAATTCACAGCAAAAATGATTGCCCACCGTTTTTTTCTGAATTCTATCTGATCGCTACATTTTTGTGTTGCTTCAACATTTTGGAATATATAAAAAAACTTGAGGTTACAGAAGAGAAAATTTTTGAAAATGCATTTCTCAAACTTTTGAGGACACTGGATTAAAGATAGGTATCAGATATTTAAATATAACATCTGGGATTAGAGGCATATTGGCCCTATACTTAATTTCATACTTGCTCTTCTGCCAAGTTAGCACCAAGAAAGAGACTTTCCCACGCTACTTTAATCTTTATATAGAAACATAATTCATATCTTTAAATCACCACTTAGGTAATGAGATGAAACCACAGCAAATATGTACATAATTCAGGTTCATCCTTAGTCAAGAATACATTTCTTGGGCATCATGGATTTCATCCACAAGAACATGTTCTTCCTTTTTCTTGTGGCAGCTCCCAGATGTGAGGGTCTCAGGGATTCTGACATGAGGATAATGGGGAGATGGATCTGAGCACATGACTCACTGTGGCTCTCCTTGTCCTTAGGTGTCTTGTCCCAGAGGAAGCTGCGGGAGTTGAGACATGGTTTGTTGAAACTCTCACAGACCCTGACCCTCACCTACACTGGCTTTGGAATCTCTAACAATCCATCATATGAACTGAATCCACGAGGCTCTAGGAATTTGCCTGGAGTGGGTCAGTGCAACATGGAGATGTGGAAGCACAAACAATAACACAACGTTTTACTCCCAACTTGGCATAACCAAGGACAAATCCAATAACAAAGTTTATTTAAAATTGAACATCCTGAGAGTAGTGAACTTGCCATGTATTATTGTGTAACAGTGTGGGGAAGTTAGTGTGAGGCCAGTCACAAACCTCTCTGTAGGGCACAAGAGAGAGCTGGTTTGCAAAGGGAATGCCTGACAATAAAAGGTGATCATGGGAGACCCTCAGTGGCAGATAAAGAGAGGGGCAGAGGAGGAGTTTCATGATTTTGCCTGGGGTTCCCTCTCCTTGCTTCACAACCTGTAACCCGCAAAGAACAGCCATTGCATCTTTTCTAAACAGTGCTATGATGTATCTATGTATCTAAGATTCAAACTAAGAACATATTTTAATGTCATTACCTGTTTTTGGAAATAAAGTTATAGGTATAGATATAAATATTGAAAACCTATGTGTATGATACAATGATTATGTTTTATATAAGACCGTGATAATTAATATTGGCTTATAATTAATGAAGATATCTGGTCCTTGAAGTCACATAAGAGGGAGAGAACAAAGTGGGCCACCTAGAAGTTGCATCTAAGTCTCTGCCAGGATTTCTCCTTCTTCTTTCTTCACCCGTGAGAACATGGTGCACTACATGATGGTGGGTAAGGCATTATATTTTTAAAAGATGTATTTACTTATTTACTTTTATCCATTTTACACCCAATTTTTGCTGTTTTCTGCCCATTCACTGGGCAATTCTCTGTATCTGTTTCCTGCCCTCTCTTCTCATCCTTGTCCTCCTGTCTTCACTGGGATTCGATCCTGGGAACCTCTGATGTGGGAGGGAGGCATTCTGCCACCTGTGCCACATTAGTTCCTGGTTTTTCAGTTTGTCTCCTCTTGGCTTTCCTTTGTGTCACTCTCCTGTTATGTCATTATCTTGCTGTGTGGCTCAGAGGGTCTTGGCATGCCTGTGCATGGGGTCTGATGGCATGCCTGCACATGGTCCCTGATTGCACACCCATGCCAAGGGCCTGATGGCATGTTCACACATGGGGCCCAGTGGCTCCTGCACCTTCTACATATTTTTTCACTCTTTTACTGCGAGGTTCCAGGGATTGAACCCAGGTCCCTCCAGATGGGAGGCAGGGGCACAATGACCAAATTTCCAAAGCCATCTAAGAACCCTCACATATCTGGCCCCCTGATCAGCTTATTCAACAATTTTCCATCCTGGTGATGAAGGAAACAGGGCTTAGTGAGGAGCACACCAGGGAGAGACCTGAGTTCTTCAAGGGCTCAGCCAGCATCCTCTCCCAGGTTGCCCCTAAGACAAGGACCTCCTCCCATTCCTTTCATATAGTGTAACCTCCAAAATGCAAATTGCCACATGGGCAAACAGGTGAAACACAGCACATATTTCATTAAATTCAGTCTCCTCCTCATTCTGTAAAATATTTCCTGTGCTTCATGGACCTCATCCACAAGAACATGAAACCCTTGTGGTTCTTCCTTTATCTGGTGGCAGCTTCCAGATGTGTGTGTCTCAGGATTCAGACATGAAGGTAATGGGGATGATGCCTCTGAGCACAAGACTCACTGTGGTTCTTGTCCTTAGGTGTCCTGTCCCAGGTGCAGCTGCAGGAGTCAGGACCTGGCCTGGTGAAGCCCTTGCAGACCCTGTCCCTCACCTGCACTGTCTCTGGATCCTCTTTAACCAGCAATAGTGTGCTCTGGATCTGCCAGGCTCCAGCAAAGGGGTTGGAGTGGGTTGCTACCATGTCTTTTGATGGAAAAGCATACTATAACCCAACTCATCAGACCCGACTGGGCATCACCAGGGACACCTCAAAGAATGAAGTTTACTTAAAGTTTAACAGCATGAAAACTGAGGACACAGCCACTTATTTCTGTGCGACACACTGTGAGAGGAAGTCAGGGTGAGCCCAGACACAAACCTCCCCTGCAGGGCATAGGAGGAGCCAGTACTGCAAGGGCACCTGTGACCACCAGGTGGCACTCAGGGGCCAAACCCCAAGGACAAGTGCAGGCACATGTAACCACCATTGCGTCTTTTCTGAGCCATGCTATGATGTGTCTAAGATTCAAACAAATTACACTTTTATTCAAAAATGTTAAATTGACTGTGTTTAGTTTATTCTTTGTGTGTTTTTCCCTGTCCTTTATTCTGGAAAAGGAAAAATGTTTAAAAAAGTCTTGTTTTCAACTGACCTTGTGAATTTAACATTCTAAACTCATGTAAATATCCTGAGTATGTTCATGAAAACTAGCCCCCCCACACACACCATACAGCTGAGCTTTTGTGCTCATGTGGATGGAGGAGGAACAAGGAAGCCCTGGCATGGACTTAGGGGCTGTGTCCTGGGCCTTCACTTTGTTCTCTCTGTGCTTTTTTACATCCAGGACCACAACCATGTGCTTACTTTAAGCCCCTTAAAAATCTAATGCCGTTATATGGGATGTTATAATTATGTCACAAACACAAAGAAAACAGTATTCAATGTATACATTAGAAAAAGATAAATTATAAGATAAAATAAGCAGTCTCACAATACTTGTTTATTTTTCACTTACCTAAATAGTATCATTGAAAGCATTTACAATTAATTAATGCATTTTTAAAAAAAAATTCATGGATGTATTAATCAAGCATTTATCTGCGTATTATTTTACCATAAACTTATCAAGTGTATTAATATAAATAATTTGGTTTTCTGTGAAACAGGAAAGGTCATTATGAAGAATTAATTCACCCACTTAATCCTACATGCACAACCAGAGGCTTCAGCAGGCAGAACTGAAGTGACTTACTTCTAAGGAAATTAGTGCCTTTCAGACATGTACTTGTAACTCATATTGCAGGACATCCTGGAAAGCAGAGGACATCTTCATCTGCCTCCATTCAACACTTGTGATGGAAATAGCTTGATCCTTGGTGCGTCTAGGTTTTAGGGAATGAGAGACCCAGTTCCCAGAAGTGAGGGCCCAGGTACACTTCCTGGATCCTTCCCAGGAGAGAAGATGCCCTCCCAGAACACTAGCACCATCTGAGAGATAACTAGATCTTTGTCCATTGTTCTTTCTGAATTCCAGGTTCCTCAGTAGAGGTTCAGGTTAGGCTTCTTACACCCTACAAAAATAAGTAGACCACATCCACATGTGATTTTTAAATTTTTGTTTCATTGTGATAATCACATATCTCTCAAAAAGAAGTGATGTCAGAATTGCCAATGACCCCCAGCTCCACCCATGATGTGTGGTGGGATTCTTGCATTTCTTACATTCCTCTCTCAATTTTTACTTAAATTTGCCATCTCTTTTACTGTTTATTATTCCACAGAGGGTCCCTCCAGATATTATCATTATTTCTTACCAGAATCAGGATGTTGACTAATTTTTTGTTCTATTCTTAGTTTTATTCTTCTTCCACCGCATTCCTTCCACTTCTTTGACTATAGCAGTTGCGATAGATCATAGATTTGTGGCCACCAAAATAAGGAAAACAAATATTAATGCATAAATACAACCAAAGAACACTCTCAAATATACCACTTGACATTGCATCACTGCCAGAATTTTCCTTGGAGAAGGGCCACTGTTTATACTTCCACCAAAACCTGGGCTTAGACATAGTGTAAGGTCCCAGCTTGTCTAGCAATGACAGTTTATTTCACCATTGCAAATTCCTCTTAAACTGCAATTCTCAGGGACACAGTCATAATTGCAAAAGTCACACAAATATCCTTACATACGAGGCCAACATCAGCTATTCCTGTTGAATGGTGTTCATCCAATCCAAAATACCAGACTTCTGAGATGAAAGATTGATGGAATGCAACATGATCCTGCAACCAGGAAGATATATGATATTGACAAACTGCAGTCTTCCACAAATAGTATCTGCTGTCACACATATCTCAAAATTTTATTTTCTGCAGTTTCTACTACAAGTTCCAAATCAGCTCCTTTAATATTTATATTACAAGTGTCACCCGCATTCATAGTATTTTTACCAAAGTATTTTCTGCAGTGCATGTTGCAGACAGTGAAATTGCCTCTATACCAGTTCCCCTCCTCAGTGCATGGGGTTCCATCCTGCATATAAAGATCTCAGTGCACTTTAATATAT
>JAQZBX010058934.1:0-17635 GCA_029593785.1 Cabassous unicinctus | reverse complement strand
ATGAAATAAACAGATATCATGAGAGAACTTTACATACAGAAATGTTCATTACAAAATTTATTTGCAGTAGTAAAAAAAAATGGGGAGACCCTTTCAATTTAGCAAACAAACTAAGCAACTACTCTGTAACAGACATTCTTTTAGGTACTTGGGATATATCAATGAACAAAACTGAGATTTCCTGCTCTGGTAGAGTTTACATTCCAGCAGGGGAAAATAAAAGTAAATGATAAATACAATAGATAAATAATCATATAATCTAGTGTATTAGAAGGTGATAAGTGCTATGGAAGAAAAAAAAGTAGAGGAAAGCAGTGGGGTTGGAATTTGTGCTGCATAGTGGCCAGGGTAGATCTCGCTAAGAAGGCAATATGACCAAAGATTTGTTATTGAGGGCTTTAGCCATGCAGATAACTGGAGAGAAATAGAAGTATGTAAACTATAGGAATAACTCAGCAGAAAGTGAAGAAGTGATGAAATAGGATTTCCTTTATTAACATAAGAAGGTGCTACCAATATAATAACCAGTGAGAAAAGCAGAGTATAAAACTGTATTCAGTATTATGACTTCTAATTATGCACACAAACGTTTATATATACTCACTTCACAAATACTTATTGAACACCTAATTATTTATTTTACAAAAAATTATACAGCATTTTAAGTATTTCAGGCACTATTCTAAGCATTTCCCAATATTAGTGTCATTATTCCTCATAGCTTTGTTATGAAGTAGGAGTTATTTTGACCTCATGAGGAGACCAAGGGAGAGAGAGTCTAATTACTCAAGGTCACACGATCAGTTCAGGCAGAGCATGCTTTTGAACCCAGGTGGTCTAGTTCCAAGTTTATGTTCTTTAATCCCATGGATTGTGCCTCCTCTTTGCTAGGCATTATTCAGCCACTGGGGAGGGAGCAAAACAAATGTATGCTGAAAAAAATGATCTGGAAAGAAATGTGCCAAACGCTAATACTGATTTTTCTGTGCTGATAAATGATCATCATTGATTTATATATCTTTGTGCATTTTCTAATTTTTTGTAATAAAGATATATTTATCATTATAACCACAAAAATGTATTTATTTAATAAAGCAGTGCCTTTTACAATACTTATAATAATAAAAGCATAAATAGTTAAAGCATAAAGAAAGAGCTGGAACAGGATTTTTGTCTCCTTACTTTAGCTCAGTTTTTTGTTTGCTTTCCTTAGCTATGTTGCTGAGTACATAATATGGTAGAAATACAACTATTGGAACCTATCTGCACCTTCCAATAAATCCTATAACCAGTCTGTATTTCATTTTACTCTTTGGTAAAATAAGATAATTAAATTATTTAATATCTGGGCCCTTCTAGCTCTGAACTTTTATGATTCTATGATGGTTTTACTGTTTTACTCTAATTAAAAGGCAAATGATTCTGAGGTAGATGCTGGAATGCACTTTATTAGCTTTCAAAATAAATTAGTGACATATGGACAAAAATCCCTGAAATCTGGTTATTAATTCATTTTCTTAATGTAGCTCAGCTATGGGAGTTCTGCTTTTATAGATCAAAATAATCAAATGTTAGAAAATCATTAGGTTTAACAAGACATGGAAAGACAATAATAATAAATACCTAATTTGTTGATCAATTTTGAAATTAAAATCACATGCATTGAAATACTAGAACTAGAGATTCAAATTATTAGAAAATTCTGCCATATACGCTGACCAGCTTTGGAGTCAAACATTTGCTTGGGGAGTATGGAATCAGAGTTCAAGGCATCAGAAGGATCAAACTGCTTAAAGGCATCAGAATAAGATAGCCTGAAATATCTACACACCTACCTGAAGATTCAGAATCTGTAGGCTGAGAGCATATGTAGCTTAGTGGTTGAGCACCTGCTTACATGAATGAGGTCCTGGGTTCAATCCCTGGTACCCACACACACAAAAATAATAAATAAATCTGTTGCCTATAACCTCCTTTTGTCATCTGCCCCTTTCCCCACCCCTAGGCATAACTTTGTGGAACTAGGAGTCCATAAAATCTGTTGAAGTGTTGATGGCTCCCCCTTGTGTGTGCACTGCCAAAGCTGAGCTCTGCCAAGGCTGTGCCCTGTGCCTTTCCTTTCTCTTTGCTTCCTAGCTGGAACTTATCTCTTTTATCTGGAAGAGTAGCTAGCACCTTTGAATGACTTTGCAAATTAACACTCTAAGGGCTTTTCTTATTTTACTGATTTCCTGGTTTTTGAAAGAAGAGAGTGATTCCCTATAACCCCCAAGTATTGATGACATATTTTGCTCCTTTGGTGCAACACAGGATCCTATTGGGATGGAAGGAGGAACTTTTCAAGTTGACCTCAGACTGAGAAGGAACTAGAGTTACCTGTGAAGCCACTAGGACACCCAGATGCCTCTACAAAGCTGTTACTAGCAATTTTGCCATCCAAGAAAAGAAGCACCAAATGCACCCGCAAATCAGCCTCGTAATTCACAGATGGGCGTTATTAACAATGTGAACCATCTGGTGGCTTCCTTTTTTTGACTAATTTGTCTTGCTAACTAGGCTCAGTAATGGTCTATGCTGCTGAGGAAGTACATGTGCTGTCAACATGTATATATAACAAATTTTAAGATTGTACAACCTGAAAATCATGATTTAAAAAGTTTTCCTTCTCTAAATTTCAGTTGCCCAGGCCTTGATACGGCTTTGCTCTTATGTATGTATCTTCAGTCTTCATATTCGTTCTGTTGACAGGAAACTTTTAAAGGGTTTTATTAATTTATTTACTTATTTATTTATTTAATTAATTTATTTAGAGGTACTGGGGGCCAGGGATTGAATCCAGGACCTCATATGTGGGAAGCTGGCCCTGAACCACTGAGCTACATTGGCTCCCCTGAGTTTGTTTTCCTGTTTGTTTGTTTGTTGCTTTGCTTTTGTTTTTTAGGAGGAGCAGGGGATCACACCTGGGACCTCCTGTATGGGAAGCAGGCACTCAACTGCTTGAGCCACATCTGCTCCCCGGGTTTTACTTTCAATCAATATGGAGATGTATCTTCCATATTCCAAATTCCAAAATCCTACAAAATTATTGCGGTTTTTGTCTGTTTTGTAGTTTCAAACCCCTCTTACATGAATTCTGTTGACTCTCTCTAACATGGTTTATATATCTAACATAATTCTATGGTACTTTTATTCTGAAGATAGATATCATTCAACCTTCCTTTCTTCCTACTCAATGTCCTCATTATTTTAACTAAGAAAGGACAAATTATTTCATCCCCTGGTATATAGTTGCTGTGGAAATAATTAGATAGAGTTTCAATAACTCTCTCATTATAGCTGGAACTTACACTCTTTATGAAAGACTCTCTTGCCTATTGAGAGATTGTCAGTTATAAGGAATAGATCTTGAATCAAACTAGCCTAAACAAAACAAGGGACACTATTGATTCACCTCCTGGGAGAGAAAGAAAGGGAATGGCACTAGGTATGACGAGATCCAGGATAAAATTCAGGTCTCTTTCTCTTCACTACTCAACTCTCTCTCTTTCACTTTGTATTTTAGCTGCAATTCCTTCTAGTGCTTTCCAGCTTTCATCTGCTTTTGGGGAAGATGGCTGCTGACCACTCAGGCCTACAGGATATCAGCTTAGTATTTCCAAAGAGAAAGCCAATCTTTCTCTCCCAGGGTCCATTTTACAATCACAGGAAAGGGCTCTATTAGTCTTGCTTGGTCACTTAATCATCATTGAACCAATCACGTTAGGCTGTCATCCCATGATAGATCCTTGGCCACTCTTCTAGCAGGGGATGGAAATGGCAGTATTTGTCAACAGAAAAGGAGGAGGTGATGCTAGCATATTAGGCAGGCAAACACAAGTAGCTACCATGGTTTACTGCAATACCTCAGAAAAAAGCATTTACAATATTATATATAACTTTTCATTGTGGTAGCCAAACCTTTTGGATTTTCTGGAACAATTCTGATTTCAAATATTCTATCCCACTGAGAGACCATGTTTCCAGAGTTTTGGATTGATAAATCATTCTAAGGCACACAGCGACTGGCTCTCACAAAAGAACATTTTGATAGTTTTTGTGACAATATATGTATTTAAAAAAATTTTAGTTAAAATGTGCTACAGTATAAATTCAAGGGACACATAATAATAGTTGGTAAAAAAAAGTATCAAAATACTTTCATAAAGGAAAACAATAGTTTTTGGTTTTTGGTAAACCTTTAAACCTTTCAGCAAATATCCCTTGCCACCTATAAACTTTTGTAACTCTCAAAACTGACATTTAGACTTCTGTTTTCCTGGCACTTCTTACAAACTCATTAAATACGCTTTGAGATTTTACTTTACAAACTATTACTTTTTAATGAGAGAGCTCATTATTTTCCTTTGGAAGTGCATCATTGCCAAGTGCTACCATTTCGTGGGAGGTAGGCAGACTTTAATTTAAGCAGCAGCATAAGGCTCCACTACTCTGTTCTGCTCATCTTGGCCCCAATCCCCTGTCCTTTCCCCTCCCCATCAAAATAAACATTTCTCCCCACGAGGAACACACTCTCAATCCTTGGAAATTGAAGCAGCTATCAGGAGTCTACAATTTCATCTGTACCACCTTCATTAACAGAAGCCACCCTGGCGTTGGTCACATAGGCTGAACTCAAGGGCTTGGAACATTAAAAGAATGGATGTGAAAGCTATAAGACACTCATTTTAGCTCACCACGTCTTGCCATTTTATTAAAAAGTGAAAGCACAAAACCCTTTCTCATTGCCCAGAACCCTGCTCCCCTGTCCCTCAGTGGTTACTCCTTTATTGAAACAAAATGCTCTTTTTAATAAGCCCCCGAATGAGTAAAACAGCCAGATGTGACCAAAGAACTGCATGAGTCCATAAAAGCTAATTATCATAAAATGCCACAAAAAGCTTCTGGACCCAAGAGATTTTTCTTAAGGTTACTGTCCACTGCTCTGTTACAATATATACATTATTAGAATAGAAGGAGACCCAACAAGCAGATGGGAGCAGGAGTAAGACACGGACGATTGTCTGCCTTTCAGTGCGAGTTTCTCAAGAGACACTGCTGCTGTGACTGTTAAAAAAGTGACAACGTGTTTTGGAAAGTGAATTTAAAGTTTAAGAATACTTTTGCCATCTAAATGCCATAAAAGGGAGAAAGTACACCACAGGCTTTTAGGAGTCATGAGAGGCTCGGGGCATGCAGTGTTCTGATTTAAAATCCTTCTAAAGACTTCCCATTTTTTTCTTACTCTTTTTCATTTCCTGATGATAGACCAGAAAGCACTCCGTGGTAGGCAAGTGACACATCATTTTATACATCCAAGTGCTTTATTCGCCTAACTATTTTTTTCCTCAGCAATTTAAATAAATCACAGAGATGGAATTAGATTTTCCTGAAGAGCTAGAGAAAGGCATTGAGAAGCTGAGTCACAGTTAATTTCTACTGAGCTGATAGGAATTTCACTCCCTCCATTTAGGTGATACTCATGTAGTTTGGAAAGAAATGTCTGGCATCTTATCAGACTACTATAAAGGCTGCTTAAGCTCCTAACTAATGAGTCTCTGAAATGCTTTTAATGAATGATGGGGGGGAGGAGTATGAAATGCCCTTATGTATATTCATTTCCTTGTTGAAATGCTGCCTGATAGACAGACTAAAAGATTAAGCACTTAAATAATTAACTCATTTAAAATGTGAATTATATGCATGATTTGCCTGACATGCTTCTTGTGAAGTGGAACACACAGTAAAACCTCTCCATACAGCAGTAGATGTAGGGAGGAGAGCAAGTTATTTTAGATCTTGTTAAACTGGCAAGGAACATTTAGTAAATGGATCAGATGTTAAAGGGAATGGAGAAGCAGAGGATCAGATATTCAGTTTTCCTCCTCCAGAATAGGGATTGGCAACCTTCTTCTGTAAAAAGCCAGGTAATAAATATTTTTGGCTTTGCAAGCCATATGATCTCTGTCACAGTTACTCAATTCTGCCATTGTAGAGAGAAGCAGCCATGCAGGAGACATAAATGAATGGGTGTGGTTGTTTTAAAATAAAACTTGGTTTATGGGCTGTGAAATTTGAATTTCATATAATTTTCACATGTCACAAAATATTTTTCTTTTGACTTTTCAACCATTTAAAAATGTAAAAAACATTCTTAGTTCATGGGCAAGACAAAAACAGTCTACTGACCTGACCCAACTGGATGCGTGGTTGTAGACCCAGCTCTAGAAAGCTGGACATAGGTGTGATGGTTAATTTTATGTGTCAGCTTGGCTAGGCTATGGTGTTCAGTTGTTTAGTCAAACACTAGCCGAGATGTTGCTGTGAAGGTATTTTGTCCATGGGATTAACTCAACGATCAGTTGACTTTAGATAAAGGAGATTCCCTTCATAATGTGGGTGGGATTCATCATATCAGTCGAAGGCTTTAAGTGCAAAAACCTGAGGTTTCTACCTTACACCTGCCACATCAACTCTTAATGGAGTTTCCAGCCTGCTGGATTCCTCTAAGGATTTCAGATTCAAGACTGCAACATTCACTTGCTGGAAGTTCCAGCCTGCTAGACTGCCCTACGGATTTCAGACTTGCGCCCCCACAATATCACGAGCCAATTCCTTAAAATAAATCTTTATGTATATATGTATACGTAAATATGTACAAATGTATACACACACATATCCTGTTGCTTCTGTTTCTCTGGAGAATCTTAATACAGTAGGTTTCTATATTTAATTAAGGAATGACCGTGTCTAGGACTTAAAGTAGGAGAGAGAGGTATAAAATTATAGAATATTAGGCTGAAATGGCCCTGAGAGATTACACATTTCAACACTTATTTAGTAACTATCCCAGCGTTTCTAGTTCACTATTACATACATATTGTAGGGCACATTTGTAATCATACAGTTCAAAAAGTGGCACATTCTTTGTGATTTTACTTGGGTTATGCTCTGCTTCTTGGCTTTGCAGGTCAAATAATGCCTATCAGTGCTTTAGATTTTATTAGACTAGCTGAAGCTGCCTCATGCTAACAAGGGTCTTATCCATTTTTAAACCACATTCTCTTGAAGACTTATGAAGCCTGATGATCTCTTCTTAGAATAGTGTTTTTAAAGGTATAAAATGAAATATAGTTGCTAATGATGGCAATGAGACAATCCAATTAAAATACAGTTGTCAAAATTATTAAAATTTGTGCTGTAAAATATATATGCTTCTTTACTAACACATTAAACAATATCTAGTAGTGAGGAGCAAAAATGATATTTTTTAAATGGCAGGTTATGTCACAATGTGATATTAAAAGATCTGTGGGAGACTTCTGGGAAGATGGTCAATTAGAGACAAAGCACTCACTTCTCTCCCAGAAAAATAGCTAGCGTTCAGGCAGAAATGGCCGGGAGAAAATGTTCTAGGGTTTAGGATACCAGAGGAAGGCTGAACTCCACTCAGAAGAGAAAGGGGCACAGGAAAACAAACTAGATGGAAAGACTATGAGTAGAAGCTGCAGCAGCTTCTGCCAGTGCCGTTTCCCCCACACTCTAGCAGACAACTTTGAATTCTCCAGGCATTTTAAAAATATATATAAAAGGGGCAATTCACAAAGAAGAAATAACAATCATAAATATTTATGCACCTAACATGAGTGCCCAAAAATGCATAAGGCAAACTCTGGCAAAACTGATAGAAGAAATAGACATTTCTACAATAGTAGTTAGAGACTTCATCACATCACTCACATCACTAGATAGTACAACTATACAGAAGATCAACAGTTAAGCAGAGAACTTGTACAATATGATAAATGAGCTAAAACTAACAGACATTCAGAATGTTGCATCCCAAATCAGCAGGTTATACATTCTTCTCAAGTGCTCATGGATCTTTCTCCAAGAGAGACCAGGGTAGGGTAGGATCACAGGCAGGTCTCAATAAATATAAAAAGATTGAAATTATGCAAAGCCACCTTCTAAGATATAAATGGAATGAAACTGGAAATCAATAATAGGTAGGAAAGGAGATAATTTGCAAATATGTGGAGGCTAACCAACACCTAAACAATCAGTGGGTCAAAGAAGTTTCAAGAGAAATTAGTACGTATCTCGAGACAAATGAAAACAAGAACAAAATTTATCAAAACTTATGGGATACAGTGAAGGCAGTGCTGAGAGGGAAATTTATAGCACTGAACGCCTATATTAAAAAAGAAGAAAGAACTAAAATCAATGACCTAACTGAACACCTGGAAGAACTAGAAAAAGAACAGCAAACCAATCCGAAAGCAAGCAGAAGGAGAGAAACAATAAAGGTTAGAGCAGAAATAAATGAAATTGAGAACAAAAAACACAATAAAGAAAATCAACAAAACCAAAAGCTGGTTCTTTGAAAAGATCAGTAAAATTGACAAACCCTTAGCTAGACTTGCAAAGAAAAAGAGAGAGATGATGCAAATAAATAAAATCAGAAATGAAAGGGGGCAAATTATGACTGACCCCACAGAAAGAAAAAGGATCATAAGAGGATATTATGAGAAACTGTATGCCAACAAACTAGACAACCTAGATGAAATGGATAAATTCCTAGAAATGCACAAGCAACATACATTGATTCTACAAGAGATAGAAGAACTCAACAACCAATCACAATCATATTGAAACAGTCATCAAAAATCTCCCATCATGGAAAAGTCCAAAACCAGATGGTTTCGCAGATGAATTCTACCAAGCATTTCAAGAAGAATGAACACCAATCCTGTTTAAATTCTTCCAAAAAATTGACGAGGAGGGAAAATTACCCAACACATTTGATGAACTCAACAGTCTCCTAATATCAAAGCCAGAAAAAGATACTACAAGAAAATAAGATTACAGACCAACTTCTTTAATGAACATACATGCAAAAATTCTCAACAAAATACTAGCAAATATAATCTAACAGCATATCCAAAGAATTATACACCATGACAAATAGGGATTTATTCCTGGTACACAAGAGTGTGTTCAACATAAGAAAGTCAATTAACATGATATACCACATTAACAAATTGAAGGAAACAAACCACAAGACTATCTCAATTGATGCAGAAAAAGACATTTGATAAAATCCAGCATCCTTTCTTGATAAAAACATTTTGATGGGTAAGAATAGAAGAAAATTTCCTCAATATCATAAAATTTCCTCAATATGAAAAACCCACAGCCAACATCATCCTCGATGGGGAAAGGTTGAAAACTTTCCCTCTAAGATTGGGGACAATTCAAAGATGCCCACTATCACCACTGTTATTCAACACTGTGCTAAATGTTCTAGCTAGAGCAATTAGACAAGAAAAAAATATGAAAGGCACAAAATAGGAAAAGAGGAAGCAAAACTCTCACTATTCGCAGATGATGTGATCCTATATTTAGAACATTCTGCAAGGTCCAAGACAAAGCTACATGAGCTAATAAATGAGTTCAGCAAAGTGGCAGGATACAAGATCAACATGCAAAAGTCAGTAATGTTTCTGTACACTACTATTGAACAATCTGAGAAGGAAATCAGGAAAAACATTCCATTTACAATAGCAACAAAAAGACTCATGTACCTAGGAATCAATTTAACCAAAGATGTACAAGACCTATATTCAGAAAACTATAAATTAATGCTAAAAAAAATCAAAGAAGACCTAAACAAATGGAACGACATTCCATGTTCATGGATTGGAAGACTAAATATTGTGAAGATGTCAATCTTGCCCAAACTGATTTATAGATTCAATGCAATACCAATCAAACTTCCAACAGCCAACTTTAGAGAAATAGAGAAGGCAATTCCAAATTTATTTGGAAGGGAAAGTGTATCCAAATAGCCAAAAGCATCCTAAAAAAGAAGAACGATGTGGGAAGATGTTCACTGCCTGACCTTGAAACATATTACAAAGCTATAGTGGTCAAAACAGCATGATATTGGCATAGAGATAGACACATTGATCAGTGTAATAGAATTGAGAGTCCAGAAATTAACCCTCACCTCTATGGTCAACTGGTTTTTGACAAACCTACCAACTCCATGTTAACGGGAAAAACAGTCTCTTCAACAAATGGTGCTGGGAGAACTGGATATCCATAACCAAAAGAATGAAAGAGAACCCCCATCTCACTCTCTTTACAAGAATCAACTCAAAATGGTTGAAAGACCTATATATAAAAGCCAGGACCATAAAACTACTAGAAGAAAATGTAAGGAAATATCTTCCAGATCTTGTGGTAGGTGGTGGTGTTCTTGAATCTTACACCCAAAGCAAAAGCAACAAAAGGAAAAATAGACAAATAGGACCTCTTCAAAATTAAACACTTTTGCACCCCAGAGAACTCTGTCAAAAGGGTGAAAAGACAGCCGGCTCAATGGGAGAAAATATTTGGAAATCACATATACAATAAGGGTTTAATATCCATGGTCTATAAAGAGATGCTACAACTCAACAATTAAAAGACAGACGACACAATCGAAAAATGGGCAAAAGACTTGAATAGATATTTGTCCAAAGAAGAAATATAATTGGCAGAAAAAAAAAAAAAAGACAAATGAAAAAAATGTTCAATATCACTAGTGATTAGGGAAATGCAAATCAAAGTTACAATGAGATATCATTTCACACCTACTAGAATGGCCACTATTAAAAAGACAGAAAACTTCAAGTGTTGGGGAGGATGTGGAGAGAGAGGATGCTTATTCACTATTGGTGGGAATGTAGAATGGTACAGCGACTGTGGAGGACTGTTAGGCAGTTCCTAAGGAAGTTGAATATAGATTTGTCACATGACCTGGCAATACCACTACTTGGTATATCCCCAGAAGAACTGAGGACAGTGACACAAATAGATATCTGCACACTGATGTTTAGAGCTGCATTATTCACAATTGCCAAAAGAGGAAACAACCCAGGTACACATCAACCAATGAACAGATAAAACCTGTGGTATATACACACAATGGAATAATATTCAGCTGTAAGAAGAAATGAAATCATGAAGCATATGACAACATGGATAAACCTGGAGGACATTATGTTGAGTGTAGCAAACCAGACACAAAAGGACAAATATTGCATGATTGCGCTATTATGAACTAAATATATTGTGTAATCTTATTGAGTTAAGAACTAGAATATAGGTCAACAGAATATAGAATGAGAGTAGAGAATGGAAAACTGAGGGTTAATCTATGCAGAATTTGTAAAAAGATTGTTAATATTTGGAAATGAATAGAAAAGGTGAAAACATATAGTAGTGTTTGTAGCTAGCAGAGTTATCATATAGGTATGAGAGTGGTTGAAAGGGCAAGTCTACGGTCATGTATATTACTAGAGGAAAGCTAAAAACTGTAACATGGGACTGTATAAGATAGTAAAACCTCATGTAAAACACGAATATGGGTGATATGGCATATATAAGACTTTTTCTTTGAAACTGAACAAATGTATGTTAATATTAAAAGTTGGTAATATCAGGCAAAAAAAACCACATTATGCTAAGTGAAAGAAATCAGACACAAAGTACTACATATTGTATAATTCCAATTATATAAAATGTAAATATAAAGATGGAATTAGATTAATGATTATGTAGAGCTGGGGAAAGATAGAGGGATTAAGAGGTGACTGCTAAGGTATGTGGAGTTTTTCTTTTTGAAGTAATGAAATTGTTCTAAAAATATTTGTGGTGATGAATATACAACACTGTGATTACACTGAAAGCCACTGATTGTACACTTTGGATGGAATGTATGGTATGTGAATGTATCTCAATAAAGCTGTTTATTTTTTTTAAAGTTTTATTTATTTTATTTATTTATCCCCCCCTTGCCGCCTGTGCCGCCATGTCCATTCGCTGCGTGTCTTATCTCCCGCTTGCTGTGAGGTCTTGCCGCATCAGCCCACGGCGCCGCGCGAGCCAGCCTGCCCTCACAAGGAGGTGCCGGGAAGCGAACCCGGGGCCTCTCATATGGTAAACGGGTGCTCTATCCATTGTGCCACACCCGCTTCCTGCCGTGAGGTTGCTGCATCAGCCCACTGCACCGCTCAGGCCGGCGCGCCCTCACAAGGAGGCCTCGGGACGCGAACCCGGGCCTCCCACATGGCAAACGGGGGCTCCATCCACTGAGCCACACCCGCTTCCCTCAATAAAGCTTTTTAAAAAAAAAAGATTTATGGTTTGCTTTGGAAACAAAGTCTAAGGTACTGTTAATACCACTGGGGTCTGTGGACCCTAGGTTAAGTGCCCTGCTAACTGATCTCACATATTAGTAAAGTACATAAACAAGAATGCTAATGTGTTAATTTTTAATCAGAAATATAAATATCAAGTGGTCCAAGTCTTCATTTTGTCTTCACTGTATTTTTTGCCCTATGGGCCAAATATATAAGAAGCCAAAGCATAGGGAGTTTGCTTCGTGAGCAGGGACTTAGAGCAAAGGTGGTTATTTGAGGGTTCAAATAAGCTGGTACCTCCAATGCCACAGATTGAGATACAGAGAGACTAAAGGGCTGCTTAGATTTTCAAGGTGTTCTCTCTCCTGTGTAGTACCTGGATGGACATTGCCAGTATTTGTCACTATGCAATTTTTTCTGTTTCCTTTTGAAACAACTACTCGGAACGGCACATTCTTTCTTTATGTAATGGGTTTTACTCTGGTTTATCTACATCCATAGCAAGCCCCCAGTGATATCCAGATTCCTTCAGTAGGTACCTTACAGATGCCCCCAAACAAGAACTCTTCTGCTGTTACATTGTAAAAATGGCCACTGATGTCTACATCACTTCCTTTTTATCTATACCCTTTGTTAGTGCCCCCATGACAATTCTCAGCTTGGCTGTGTGATTTGCTTTGGCCAATGGGACATGAGTGAACATGACACAAGTAGGGCTTAAAACTCACTTGCACTTTGGGGTTTGCTCCCCTGTTCTTCTGGAAACCTGGCACACACCACATAGCATGTCATTGCTAGCCTGCTGGAAAATGGAAATACATGGGCCATGAAAGTGAGACCATCCTAGTCCAGCAGCCTCTAGCCAAGCCACAAATGAGTGAGCCTAGTGGCTATCATCTGAGTCTGGCCCAAATCAGTAGAATCTCCCAGGTGCCTGAGAAATAACCAGTGTTTGTTTTAATTTAAGGCACTATGTTTTATTCAGCCAAAACTAACTTCTACAATACCATTCCTTTACCCTCCTGCTCTATCTCTTTCCAGTAATAACAGCCCACAAAGCTTATGGAGATGCCAATGCGCTCTGAAGGTACTCTTCTAAAATACAAAATTTATTCCCAACCATTACCCAGTGTCTCAGTGTCACATTTTCTCAGTGTCACATTCTCTCAGTGAAGTCCCCGAGAAGTTGCCTCAAGCATCCCAAGACTAACACAGAAATTGTGTGCAAATAACCCAGTGGTTTCAGTGCAAAACTTATCTCGGATTATCTCTTCTATTACTAGGAAAATCTGTGATTGTATAATAACCACCCTTTTAGAAGCATTTGAATATAGAAAAGCAGATGGCAGGAGTGGAGAGAAGCTTTATACTAAGGAAAAAATTGCTAATGATAAAGTTTCGATTATAATTAAGATATTTATGGGTAAAATGGGCTTCTTGACACACCTTAGAATTAAATAAATGCATTTATTGAACTAATACCCTGTCCACAGCCAGGGCTGGGGTTGGGGTAGGGCAGCAAGTTAGGTACTGAGGGCACAAAATTTTAAAAAGCCTTTACTCTCAGAGATATGCAAATGTGGAGTCAGCACCCAAGAGTAAATTCCTCCTTAAATTTGTGCCTGAGGCATCCTTTCAGATAAGGGCATCCTGGCACTTATCTGAAATATTATGCAGGCCATTGCAGTTAGCAATATTTGCCAGGACTGTGGCAAAGAACCCCCAACACCAACAGCTATTGCTCTCCTTTTTGTCTTGCTGATACAGCCTGAGTTTTGTTCAGGTACCTCCACAGAGCTTTGTATTCATGCATGGGCTCCTGCCCTGCCCTGTGGGTGAGTCATAATTGTTTTGAGCTTGTTTTCATTTGCCACAGGCTGCCAGTGCAAAAATACCAGACATGGGTTGGCTTTTATAATGGGAATTTATTAGAGTAAAATCTTACAGTTTTGTAGCTGTGAAAATGTCCAGATTAAAGCATCATTAGAACGACTGTCTTACCAAAGGTTAGCTGCTGGGATCCTGGACTCCTGCCACGTGGCAATACACTTTTTCCCACAGCTCGGCTGTGGGCTGATCAAGCATATGGCTCATCTCTCCCAGGGCTATGTCTCTTCAGCTTCGGGCTGCTCTGCTGATTCTAGTCTCTGTCCTCTTTCTCAGTCTCTCAGCATTTCTCTGTCTTTCTGCAGCTGTCGGTGATCCTGGAGTCCCCTCTCACGTGGCAGGGTAAAATGGCAGCTCTCTTTCTCTGTGTCTGTTCATGTGTGTCTGTCCATGTTTCTCTTTCTCTGTGTGTCTGTTCATGTTTCTCCACCCTGGTCACGCCTCACTGAAGTATGCCTATCAGAGGCCCGTTAACTGAAGTGATCTAATCCAAAGGTCCCT
The DNA here is from genome assembly GCA_029593785.1 of Cabassous unicinctus. Lineage (NCBI taxonomy): Eukaryota > Metazoa > Chordata > Mammalia > Cingulata > Chlamyphoridae > Cabassous > Cabassous unicinctus. The sequence goes on along the minus strand of JAQZBX010058934.1, from coordinate 3,020 downwards.
TAACTGCCTTTAGCAAACTAAGAGCCCAAATAATTCTTAGTCCAGGCTGGTGCCTCACACCTCTTGCCAGTGATGGCTTAGCATGGACATGTGATCCAATCCTGCCAAGTAAGACCTACAGGAATTTGGCTGGGGTGCTTCTGGAAAAGGTATCCTCACTAATTAAAGGTGACACACAGGAGGGAAATATTTAAACATGGTCCTGTCTGCAAAGGATGCCAAGCATTGCGGCAACAATTTTGCACCCAGAGCTATGGCATTGCTGACATGCTGGAGATGCTAGATCAAAGCAATGTAAAACACCGGGGTCATTAATGACAAGGTTGAGCTGCTGAATTAACCACAAATAAGCTTTACCTCTGGACTTTTAAAATGTGAGATAAAATTTTAAACCACTTTAAGTCAAGTTTCTGTTAATTGAAGCTGAAAGCATTGGAATTTTCAGAAACACAGTTTTGCCTGTAGGTGAGACTCCTACTCCCTTAATGTTTTATTTAAACAGCATACAAAATATCTCCTTTCATTTCAAGGACAGTTAAAGAAACAACAAACAATTTACAAGACCTGAGATTTTATTAATCTAACTAATTTAATTTCTGGTGTGAGCTGCACAGCCACAGATTTGATATTAATGATTGTAGAAAAGAACCTGTAACCTTTTGTTATAGGAAGGCATCTCAGGACACTGGGGTGAGAAACACAGATACCAATAAGCAGACTAACTCTGTTTTATAGGATGAGAATGAGAGGAAAAACACACAAAATTGGTGGAGGAGTAAAAGGAGCCTGACTTATGTTTAATCAACTGAGATACACAGCAGCAATGATTTAGAAAAGCTTACTAAGTACCTACTTTTGGGCTATTTAGCTATAGAAATAAATCAAGAAAAGACATGTCTCCTGCTCATGGGGATTTTATTTTTAAGAGAAACTAGAGGTTTGAGAAGAAAACATGTTTTATAATCTGAGTTTCTTTCCATGGTTCTATTCCATCTCCACACTGGGAGTATGAAATCAGAGAGGAGTTCTAACAGAAGAGAAGGGAAGCTAGAGAACTGGACTAGGGAAATAAAATTCTAGAAAATATGAAAGCAGAAAAATAAACTATCAAGAAGAAATGGGGATATAATGAAGAAGAGTGCACAGGAAGGGAAATAATATTTATTGACTGCTTAGCTTCTGCCTTGTGGTTTTTTTAAAAAATTTAACTTTATTTGTACATTTAATAATTGAAAATATAAACAATTAAAAACTAAAACGTAAACGCAGATGAATAAATATATACATTGCTCCATTAAATGTAATGGATACATATAAATTTTTTTTTTATTTTTTATCAAACAATATGTTACACAATATGTTTGGTTCATAGTAATGCATTCATACAGCATTTGTCCTTTTGTGTCTGGCTTGCTTCACTCAGCATAATGTCCTCCAGGTTCATCCATGTTGCCATATGCTTTACGACTTCATTTTTTCTTACAGCTGCATAATATTCCATCATGTGAATAGACCACAGTTTGTTTATCCATTCATCTGTTGATGGACACCTGGGTTGTTCCCAACTTTTGGCAATGGTGAATAATGTTGCTGTGAACATCGGTGTGCAGCTGTCTGTTGGTGTCATTGCTCTCAGTTCTTCTGGGTTTATACCCAGTAGTGGTATTGCAGTCATGTGGCAAGTCTATTTCCAACTTCTTTGGAACTGCCAAACAGTCCTCCATAGTGGTTGTACCATTTTGCATTCCCACGAACAGTGAAGAAGTGTTCCTAACTCTCCACATCCTCTCCAACACTTGTAGTTCTCTGTCTTTTTAATAGTGGCCATTCTGATAGGTGTAAAATGATATCTCATTGTAGTTTTGATTTGCATTTCCCTAATCATGAGTGATGTTGAGCATTTCTCCATGTGTTTTTCTGCCATTTGTATTTTTTCTTTGGAGAAATTCAAGTCTTTCACCCATTTTTTAATTGGGTTATTTGTCTTTTTATTGTTGAGTTGTAACATCTCTTTATATATCCTGGATATTAAACCCTTATCAGATATGTGATTTCCAAATATTTTTTTCCACTGAGTTGGCTGCCTTTTCACCCTTCTGACAAAATCCTGTGAGGTGCAAAAGTGTTTAATTTTGAGGAGATCCCATTTATCTATTTTTTCTTTTGTTGCACGTGCTTTGGCTGTAAGGTCCAAGAAACCACCACCTACTACAAGGTCTTGAAGATGTTTCTCTGCATTTCTTTTAGTAGTTTTATGGTCCTGGCTTTTATATTTAGATCTTTGATCCATTTTGAGTTGATTCTTGTATAGAGGGTGAGATAGGGGTCCTCTTTCATTCTTTTGCTTATAGATACGCAGTTCTCCCAACACCATTTGTTGAAGAGACTGTTTTTTTTCCCATTAGCGTGGGCTTGGTAGGTTTGTCAAAAACCAGTTGACTGTATTGGTGAGGGTTTATTTCTGTGTTCTCAATTCTATTCCACTGATGGATGCGTCTATCTTTATGCCAGTACCATGCTGTTTTGACCACATTTTGTAATATGTTTCAAGTTCAGGCAGTGAAATTCCTCCCATGTTGCTCTTCTTTTTTAGAATGCTTTTGGCTATTCGGGTGCACTTACCCTTCCAGATGAATTTGCTAATTGCCTTCTCTAATTCTGTAAAGTAAGCTGTTGGGATTTTCTTTGGTATTGCATTGAATCCATAAATCAGTTTGGGCAACATTAACATCGTCACAATATTTATTCTTTCAATCCATGAACTTGGAATGTCTTTCCATTTGTTTAGGTCTTTTTAAATTTCTTTTAGCATTGTTTTGTAGTTTTCTGCATATAGGTCCTGTACTTCTTTGGTTAAATTAACTCCTAGGTATTTGAGTCTTTTTGTTGCTATTGAAAATGGAATTTTCCTCCTGATTTCTTCCTCAGGTTGTTCAGTGCTAGTGTACAAAAACATTACTGATTTTTGCATGTTGATCTTGTATCCTGCCACTTTGCTGAACTCATTTATTACTTCAAGT
>JAQZBX010058933.1:6032-17735 GCA_029593785.1 Cabassous unicinctus | reverse complement strand
CACCTCCCACAACATCCCACACCAACATCCTTCATCAGTGTGGGACATCACCCACAATGGATATACACATCCTGGGGCTTTGCCACCAAGCATAGACCGCATTTCACATCATAGACCACCCTCTCTCCCACACAGTTCTGTGTGGTATATGCTGATGTAAAATGGCCTACATCTGTTGCCACAATGCCACTCATGACAAACCCCAAGTCCCCCAAAAAAGCCCCTGTATTTCGACTGCCTCTCCCCTCCCTGCCCCGAAAATGTCCAGTGGCCACTGTCACCACCTCACTGTTATAATTTCTTCCATTGCTTGAATCACAATATACGACAGAACACCACCAAGTCCACTCTAGTCCATAGCTCTTCCCCCAATCTTGGGGGTTTTGGGATGGTGATGTCCACTCCACCTCCAAGTGAGAGAAGGTTTATATTCCATGGATACGGTAGATGGGATTATCCTGCCTGCAGCTGCAGGCCCCCTCCGTAAATGAACACATTTTAACATGCATTTAGGTTACATTGCTCGGAGCTGGCAGTCTAGCATCATGATGTTCACCCTGGAGAACTACATCAACCAAACTGTTGCTGTTTGCTTCTGATGGAAGAATGATTGTGGGGACACTAAAAGGTTTTTTGTTTTGTTTTGTTTTGTTTTTTGTTTTTAGGAGGTACCAGACATTGAACCCGGGACCTCATACATGGGAAGCAGGTGCTCAACCACTGAGGTGAACCCACTCCCAATATAACTTCATTTATTTATTTATTTATTTTCAGGAGGTACCAGGGATTGAACCTGGGACCTTATACATGGGGAGCAGGTGCTCAACCACTGAGCTACACCCACTCCCCCCACTGAAAGGTTTTGACCAGACCATTAATTTGATTTTGGATGAAAGCCATGAACGAGTGTTCAGCTCTTCACAAGGAGTAAAACAAGTGGTAGTAGGGCTATACATCTTAAGAGGTGACAATGTTACAGCCATTGGAGAAATTGATGAAGAGACAGATTCTGCGCTTGATTTGGGGAATATTCGAGCAGAACTTCTAAACTCTGTAGCACACTGAGGAAAAACTACATACACGGACATCTGTAAATCTTTGTAAAGAAACTGATTATTCAGAGGGGGATGTATGGAATTTTTATGAATGTGTAAATTTGGATTTTGATTCTGTTGATTCATTGTAAAATGATATGTAAATTAAAATATTTCTATATTTTATTGAAAAAAATTTTGTTTTTTGCCTAAATCATAAGTTTAGTAGCTTTGCTTTATTTTTCTATTAAATAATATGAAAATATGATGATTATTTCAGAAACTTTTAGAAGAAATCAGTACTTCCCAACATTTTAATATTTATCACAAACTAGTAGAAAAGATAAATATGTGTGCTATATGACTTAACCATACGAATAACATCCATAGTGCATGATTTTTGAGAGTATCACAGGAAGATAAATCTTGTCGCTTGTAGTTAACTGAATCAGTGCATTTATTGCAGTACAGGGGTGATGGTTTGCCACTGCTTTTGAAAGTGGTTCCTAACACTTAGGGGTGTAGTAAAAGTGTGCTTGGTTCGGAAAAGGAAATATGCTAACAAAGTGTAAATGGATTGGGGCAAACTGAACGTTAGGGACTAAGAAGGTTAGGATTCATAAGGAGAATATTGGTAAAACATTTAGATGCCCAATAAATTATATATGAAAAAACATGAGCAAATTAATATTAAATTTTATGAACAATATAATATCTGGTAAAATGATTTCATAGTCTTAATAGCCATCTTGCTTTCAATTTTTATGAATTGGGGAATTTCTAGAATTAAAGGAGTTTTTTGTTGTTTATAAATGTGAGTAAATAAACCTAATTTTTTTTCTGATTCCCATATTTCAGCTTTTATTGGGAAACATAAAGAGTGAACTGTATGAATATATATATGTATGCACATTTTTACATATGGAAATGCATTTTTTAAACAATTTATTGAAGTATATCATTCACACATGAACATACATAAACTATAAGTATTCAGTAAACATCGCAAACTTAAAAAACAAACATGCATAACATCATACAGGGCTCCCACACATCACTCCCCCACAAACACCCTGAATTGTTGTGAAATATTTGTTAACAAATCATGGAAGAGCATTGTCAAAGTATTACCACCAACTACAGTCCGTATCTTCTGCCCCTATACATTTTTTTAAGGATTTATTTATTTATTTATTTTTATCCATTTTTAAACCCACCCCACATGCCCCCACCTCCGTTTTGCTGTTTCTGTGTCCATTCGCTGGGCAACTCTGTGTCTGTTTCCTGCCCTCTCTTCTCATCCTTCTCCTCCTGTCTTCACTGGGATTCCAACCTCGGAACCTCCGATGTGGGAGAGAGGTGTCCTACCGCCTGCGCCAACTTAGTTCCTGGTTTTTCGGTGCACCTTGTCTTGGCTCTCCCTTGTGTCATTCTCCCGTTACTTCATCATCTTGCTGCATGGCTCGCGGGGCCTGGCAGGCCACCTCCTCGCAGGGCCTGGCAGTCCACACGCCTTCTATATTTTTCTTTTTTTTAATTTTTACCAAGAGGTCCCAGGGATCGAACCTAGTGTCCTTCCATATGGGAGACGCCCAACCACCCGAGCCACATCCATCCCCCTGCTATATCTCTTAAGGTTAACCAAAGATACCAAAACTTACAGTCTTTTCCCATACAGGATGGCCATATAATAAATCAAGCTTAGTTTATCACCAGTATTCCAAAAACCAGACCTAGGGAGAAAAACTAGGTCTGGGGACACATGCATGGTTTCTAATATAGTGAATGTTTAGCCTACCCTGATTATCACAAAATCAGGACAGCGAGAATATTTACATCTAATTTTTAAATGAGAAAAAAATATGCATTTAAAATCATAAAATATTCCTTTGTCAAAGCACATGCCTTCTAAAACATTTGTTTGGGAAATAAGGCTAATACAACCATAGTGCTTAGCAGTTATCACTCTCTATTTCTTCCACCCTGTTCTCAGTATACTTCTTACAAAGCAAAAAAAAAATTCCCTTCAAAAACATTTCATTTTGATAGGTGCCTTGGATATGTGTGAAAAGAAATCTTATTCCCTCAGATCTCAGGATTATGTGAATGACTGTGTGATTTTGTTTTATACAACACCTCAAGTCAGCGGTAAACAGCTGGGCTGGCAAAAGATTCCTGGCAAAGACCTGTGGGGAGGATTATCTGACTCACCTAGGACAATATCCACACCACACACATATCCAGAGTCGCCATCTCAACCATACCACCCTTCTCAAATGGCATGGTGGTCTAATGTAAAAGTAATAATCAAGGATCCCAGAGAAGTGCTCAGCACATTTCCTAGACATAACCTATGAGTAGTAGTAGTTGTAGTCATAGTAGTAGTAACAGGATTGTAGTAGTAATATTGGCAGATAACTTTTTATTGACTATTATCTTTCAGAGATATGAATTAGCTCATTTAATTCACACAAAAAATCCCTGTTTCATACATAGAATTATTATCCCCATTTACAGATGAGAAAACTGAGTCCCAGGAAAAAAAAGTGACCTGCCCAATGTTACATAGTTAGTTAGTGGTGGAGTCAGGATTAGAATGCAAGGGGCTGATGCGACAACTTGCACTCTTTTTTTTTTAATTTTTTTTTTTTAAGATACTTAGATTACACAAATGTTACACAAAAAATATGGGGATTCTCATATGCCCCGCTCCCCACACCTCCCACACCCTCCCACATAAACAACATCTTTCATTAGTGTGGACATTCATTGCAATTGATAAATGCATCCTGGGGCATGGCCATTGAGCATGGACCATAGTTCACATTGTAGTTTCCACTCTCTCCCACACAATTCTGCAGGCTATGGGAAGATATATAATGGCATATATCTGTCATTGCAATGCCATTCAGGACAATTCCCAAGTCCCAAAAAAGCCCCCACATTACAGCTGTCTTTCCCTCCCCCTGCCCCCAGAGCCTTCAGTGGCCACTGCCTCCACATCAATGCTGTAATTTCTTCCATTGCTAGAATCATAACAAGTCTATAGTAGAATACCAGTATGTCCACTCTAGTCCATAGTTCATTCCCCAATCCTGAGGATTCTGGGATGGTGATGTCCACTCCACCTCTAATTGAGAGTGGGCTTCGATCCCATATAGCCAATGGATGGGACACTCTTGCTTGCAGTTGTAGGTTCTCTCATTTCCTTGATATTGTGGTTGTCAATCCTCACCTCCTTGTTAGTTGTCCTGGGCGAGTCGAATGAACTACAGAGCAGGTGTTGCAACTCCACTGAGGCTCAGGGCCCAGCTGGCACATGAGCAGCCCAAAGATTCAAGTATCTTGGATGTACACCTACCAACTCCAGCACCAAGTATAGGTTCAGATAGAAGGGACAGGTGATCCATGTGTAGGGAAATCATAACTGAATCCAACTCTGTCACTCTCGGGAGCACAAACTCCAAAGTAGGGCAAGGCACCAAACTCCAGAGCTATCTGCCCTGATCTATGACCTGGGTGTCTCCAGAGACCTCAGGAGCCCCACTATTTGGGATAGTATCCACTTTGGCAGTCTATGAGATCCTGCTGAGATGTGCATAAGCGTTACCTCTGGGATGACCTCCTGACTCACTTTGAAGTCTCTTAGCCATATAAACTCATTTGTCTTTTCTTTTTCCCCCTTTTATTCGAGGTCTTTTTCCAGACAACTTGCGCTTTTAAGCACCACTCTCTACTGCCTCCCAACTTCACTGAAACCAATTTTCCTGAAAATACAAACCAAGCCACAACACAGACAAAATTACCTCTGAAAGATTTCCAAAGTTTCTATACATCACTGAAGATTTTTCTTTTGTTTGGAAATGAGTGCTTTTTATACACTCATCACAGTTATTTTGACTTTAAAATTACTAAATGTTATCCATTCTCTTTCCCATAGGTAGCAGCTCTACTTCATTGTCTCAGGGAAGATAAGGGTGTGAGTTTTTCAAGTACTAAGCCTTAGGGAGGGCTGCCATACAAAGTGCCAGATGCCCAGTTTAAATTGAATTTTAGATAAACAATATAAATTTCTTTACTACAAGTATGTCCCATGAAATATTTGCAAATAAACTAAAAAATTATTTGTTTATCCAAAATTCAAATTTAGCTGGACATTCTGTAGTTTTACTTGCTAAACCTGGTAAGCATATCCTTAGGAAAGCTTAGATAGTTTATCGAGGGACTAAAAGGGGAAAAAAATTAGCACAACAGGCAGAGTATCTTAGAAAAAGCAGAAGGGAGAAGGCCTAGGCAGTTGAAACTATAGGCAGCCTAGCAAAAGATTCCAGTATCCAAGGGTATCAGGGAGGGAGCAGAGCACTGCCAGCCCCAAAGGGCTGTGTGCAAAGAGGACCATTCACTAGTTATTTCCCTGCTCTCCTGTGGGGTATCAGTGCCGTAGTACAACTCCAAGTCAAAAAACTAAGAACCAAGATGCCCAATTCATAAGGCTTGGCCAATATGAAGGCATGGGAGACAAAAAGGAGAGATATCAAGTGGAAAAAATATGGGTACCCAGTGATTTTTATGGAGGAAAGTTAATACTAAACTTCAACGTATAGTGGTGGGCATAGCTTAAGAATCTTCATCATGACTGTCCTAGAAGATGAAGCAGAACTATACCTGCAGGTGGAAGTTCTTATTACACCAAATTCTGTGCACCATGTGCCCAGCCCTGTACAATAAGCCAAGGATACTGAGGCAAGAAAGGCACAGCCTCTGCCTTTCAGGGATTTACTGACTGATGGGAAAAGGCAACACATAAACAAGCACCTTCAACACTAGAGTTCTCCACAGGGAATGAAAGTCATCGGAGGGCAGGATTAACTGTCTAGGGAATGACAGGGACAACTTCACAAAGGAAGTTGCTCTGGAGAAAGATTTTTAAAGAACAAGCTGGTATTTGCAAAGAGTACAATGTTGAAAGTAGAGTTCCTTTGAGGTATGCTTGGTATTTCTGAAGCACACCATGGGCCAGAGAACAGAGGACAAGAAGGAGGCTGAGGCCAGATCCTAAGAGATCTTTGACACACAAGTGCTTTCAAACTTTAATGTGCATACAAATAATCTTTGAGACCTTACTAAAATGCAGGTTCTGGTTCAATAGGCTGAGGTGGGGCCTCTGTGATTTTCCATTTCTAACAAGCTGCCGGGTGATGCAAATGCTGCTGCCCTACTTTGAGTAGTAACGCTTTATGCCACGCTGTGGATCTAAACCTTTTCTGGCAGAGAATGGGCAGCCATCTTGTAGCTTTCCCAGCCTGAGAGTGACTAGCATTCAGTAAAGCTAGAAGCAGGGACAAGATTACTTCTATGGTCCTGGAGAGAAATGGTAGGTGCTAATATTGAAGAAATTGAAAATGAAGAGAAGGGGATGAATTTAGTAATATTGAAAAGGTAAAATCGACATGATTTGGCAATCAATAAAGGCACAGTTAGGGGAAAAAAGGCAGGAAATGACAGTCTGTTATGGAGCTAAGCTAATTTTTTTTCACAATGATATGATTTGTGACATGTAACACTCATTTAGCACTTAAGATGTCCTACCATGATTAATTGTGACACCTTTTTAACCACAAGGTATGTCTTTAAAATGACAAGTTGAGTTTTAAGTATATTTTGTGGATTCAGTCACATTACTTCAAGGTCACTCTTGTCTTTCCAGAAAGAATATAAACTCCTCTCAGGCAGGAATAGGCCGTTTGTCCTTCAGCACTGAGCACATGTCCCATACATGGCAGGTATTTACCAAAACCATGCAGCATCTCTGGGTCAGACCTCCTGAGGCTTCCTCTCTGATTGCACTTCTCTTAATACACAGACATCCCATTCCTAATCAATCACTTTGCTCCACCAATATATAAACATGAAAAAATTCCAAAGCATCGGTCCCAACAGAGTTTCCTCATATATTTTCCCTCTTTCAATTTTTAAAATCTGAAATAATATGAGATTTCAATTTTGATACTGTAACTGAGAACTCATCCATTTATCAAGTTCCAGTATAACATCCTGACTTACAGATCCCAGTGGTCGTCCTTAATGACTGATTAGAGTTCGCTTCTTTACCTCCTACTGATGATTACTTGTTTTGATACCACAGATTGCTTAGTGTGTTGACTTAGCCCCTGTGCTAATTGCTTTATCATGTTAGGTTCTAATTTTCAATGTGTTGAAATGTTAACTTAAGTTGCTGATTCTCGGCCCTGGTTACATATTAGAATCATCCTAGATGCTTTGCAAAAGAAGAATGCATAGGCCCCACTTCCCAGGTATTCTTATTTAATTGCCCTGAGCTGAGTCCCAGGAATCAGTATGGTTTAAAAGTTCCCAGATGATTCTAATGTACAGCTAAGGCTGAGAACCACTGGCTTAGGCAAACCTAAATGGGGATTTTCTTTCCCATAGGTAAGCATTCAAAGCTGCCTCAACCACACTACAGTCCTCCCAAGAAAAAGGAAGTCAAAACTTTGAAAATGTTCATCTAAGTCTGTCTAAAGCAATCTCCCCCATTTGAAACAGCATAAAGTATGAAGAAGGAATCGAAACCACCAAACAAGGTTGTATGAAGTCTATACTGAAATGTGATAAAGGGGAAAGAGCATAGAGTTGATGGTCATACAGATCTGGGTACAAAAATCAGCTCTATTTTTTTACTAGTTACATGGCGTTAGAGATGTTATTCTCTGAATTTCTGTTTTCACTTCTGACAAGCGTGTATCCTCCTCATGAAGTTATTGAATGGGTTTAATGAAGGCCCTGCATTAATTTGCTTAAGCATGCTGTTTTTCTTTCTTGCCACATTCTTGGCATTTTAAAGAATATTTTAACCAGTTAACCTAAGAGCATTTGCAATTTTTTTTTTTCTAATGAGCATTTATCAAATGAATAGCATAACATAAATGATGGCATTGTTCTGTGCCTTTGTGGGTATCTTAATCGCGTATGAATGCTTTAAACACTTTTTTTCGCCAAGATCTCAACAAGGAAGTCAATAAGGAAGTGCTAAGCAGCAAAAGAAACTGGCACACCTCATGTCCAATATTATAAGTCACTGAACTCAAACATGTCCCTGGGCAGATTGTTCATTGGGCAAAGTGGCTTGATCGCACTGTTTTATTTCTGAGGCAGCTACACCTGGCTGGAGACCAATCCACCACAGTAAGCCAGGGGCTAATTGGAGTGCCTGAGCTGCAGAGGCTGACTATGCAAGGGCAGTTAGCTGGGAAGGGACAGCACAACGGTAATGTTCAAGTCCAGGTTCTCAAGAGGCCCTGCAGTGTCCTAATTGGGTAAAGGAATGCAATAATCCCTCACCAAACACTGTTGTGAAATAGCATGGCTTCATTTTTCTATATGAAATTGTTTGATCCCCATTCTTTTAAAATTCTGTTCAGTCCTCTTACAAAAGTATGAGGTGCATGATTTTCGTAGCCACAAATTCCAATCAGCAATGGTATAGCTTTTTCTTCAACTAAAAATTTCTATCTCAAGCCCCCATGCTCCCTGACAGTAAATTGAATTCAGTCATTTTTGAGTAAACACAACCACTTCAGTAATTTCTTTGTGATTTTAGTTTCCTGTGCTGCTCAAAGCATACAGCATGAAATGAGTTGGCTTTTGTTTTAGTTTGTTAAAGTCTGCCAATACAAAATACCAGAAATGGGTTGATTTTTATAATGGGAATTTATTAGGGTAAAATCTTACAGTTCTGAGCCTGTGAAAATGCCCAAATCAAGGTATCATCAGAGATGCTCTCTCACCAAAGGTCAGCTGCTGGTGATCCTGGACTCCTGTCCAGGTAAGGCAAAATCATCACTGGTCTCTGCCTTCTCTTCCAGGCTCACTTATTCCCTGACCTCAGCTGTGGGCAATCAGGCATATGGCTTGTCTCTCTCTGAGCGTCATCTCTTCAGCTTCATGCAGCTCGGCTGATTCTAGCCATCAGCCTCTCTCGTGCACTCAGCTTTTTGGAATTTCTCTTTCTGCAGCTGTAGGTGATCCTGGAGTGTTCTCTCACATGGCAGGGTAAAAATGGCAGCTCTTTTTCTCTATGGGTCTCTGCTTTCAGTCCTCCATTTATATAAGACTTCAGCAAGAGAGCCGAGACCCACCCTAGGTCATGCTTCACTGAAGTAGCCCAATCAAAGCACACACACCCCCAACTGAATCTAATCCAATCACTGGGTCCCATACCCACAGGAATAGATTAACTCCAAGAACACGATCATTTCTGAGATTCACAAAAAAACTTCAAACTGTCACAGCTTTAAATAAAAGGAATTTATCATCTTACAGTTTGAGGCTGTGAGAATGTCCAAATCAAGGCATCATCAAGGCTTTCTTCCTGAAGACCGGCTGCTGGTGATCCTTGGCTCCTCTACCGCATGGCAAGGCACATGGTGGCATCTGCTGGTCTCTCCCTTCTCTTCTGAGTTTCATTGCCTTCAGCTTCTTGTTTCCATGGCTTCCTCTCTCTCTCTCTCTCTCTTTCTCTCTCTCTCTCTCTCTCTCTCCCTGTCTCTCTCTCTCTCCTTCCCTCCCTCCCTCCCCCCATATCATTAAGTGCCATCCTGAATGAAGTGGGTCACACCTCAGTTGAGGTAGTCTCATCAAAAGGTCCAACTTTCAATGGGTCCACACCCACAGGAATAAATCAGATTTAAGAACATGTTTTTCTGGGGTATATACAGCTTCAAACCACCACACTTAGTTATTAAAATATTAAACTCAATCAAAGTGTAGATTTTTCCATTTCCTCCTCTCTCTGGTGTTGATTCTAACTAAAGTGTTTTAACAGTGGTAAAGCATCCACTGGACAACCACATAGATATGTCCAGAGCTGACAACCATTTGGTGTCTCCTCAATGTCCCCCTTCCTTCACTAAATAAAGATGCTCCCAACGAAGAGAAAGAGGAAAGATGAAAATCCAGAAAAGAAAATACATACTTGTTTTAGGGACAAGTCCCAATTGATGAGCAAGTAATAGGCAAAGAGACTATAAAACCTCCAGAAAAGTGTAAGCGTAGAAGGAACCAGTGCTACAGATATCATTGCTACCGTGCACTAATATTCAGGCTGTGAACTATAAAAGCCAGGAATGTGATATCTGTTTCTCTGTCTTCTTGACAACTTCTACTCCTCTACGTACTTCCTTCCCGTGTGGAATGTCACCTTCACGTGTCTTCTGACATAATGGGGCAGGGTCATAGGATTAAAAGTCAGTAGAGTTAGGTGACTATCAGTTAACACTACACATATTGTCTTTCCATTAACCCAACAATCATGTATTGCTCTCCCATTTTGTAGACCACATGAGTGGATCTATGGAGTCTAGACAGAAAAAGCAGATTTTTAACTTATTAGTATATGGATAGGAGGACAGATCTGGACAAATGTGTCCTTAAGTGCTATGATAATTTGTGAAGAGACTTGGCAGTTACTCAAGCATTTTGTTGCCACTTGCTAGAAATGAGAGAAAATGGAAGTAAAGGGACATTAAATTTCAGACCAAAAAGCCTGGTCTAAAACATTTAAAAGTAGCACAAATAGAAGAGCAAAACACTTCATGAGAATCTGCCTCAGCAAATCACAATGCCACAGCCATTTCTCCTTAACTATTATTGTAGGTGATTCAAGAGATTGGTTACCCACCAGAGGAGACTTTTCATGTCAAAGAACCTGTGCATTTAAAAATATATCTAATATCATTTCAGTATTGCTTCCCAAAACCTCCGTTTGTTATAAAACTTTAATTTTATCTAACATGGTACTTTTCAGGATCATAATCTCTGAGACCTAGGAGAGACTATTGTTCTTGAAAGCCAGGAACTCAGATAATCTTGACATCTAGTATATCTGTTTTCTATAATATAATTGCAATGTGTAACAAACAACCACAAAACTTCAGTGCCAGACAGTTATAAAGATTTTTGTAACATTTTGGGGGCCACCTGGGCATCAGCTAGGTGGCTCTGCTGATTTTGGCAAAGGTTGTTTATATACCTGGAGTCAGTAGTTGTTGGCTGATCTAGGTGGATCTCTTCTGGGGGGACTGGAATACACCACTCTGGTCCACATGTCCCTCATTCTCCCAAGACCAGCAGTCTAGCCTAGACATGAACATATGGCAATTTTAAAAGCACAGGAGTGAGAGAGAAGCCCAGTCACAAACACATTTCAAGGCTCTGCTTCCACCACATCTGCTAATGTCTCACGGGCCAAAGCAAGTCATAGGGTTGAACCTAGAGTCAAGGCAAAGGGTGGATGCAAGGAGAGGTGAAGAATCGGGGCCAAGTCATGCTATTTACCACATCTAGGATTCCGTCCAACAAGAGGACCCAGGCAAGGCTGGGGCACTGTTTGGCCCAGGTACTAACAAAATGCTGAATGAGACTTAGAGTAGGGACCAGCTCTGGAGAACTGAGGGAGAAAGAGACTGAGAAAGGGAAATGAGACATGGTACCGAACCTTATGAGTGGAAGTGGGAATTCCAAAAGCTTTAATTACAAGGGCATGGCCACCCTGCCTCTGTTCTCCATGTCCCTAGGTTTTGTGTATTATTTACAGAGTTTTATAGGAAATAACAAAGTAAAATGCCTATCCTACAAAAAAAAAAAAAAAAAA
>JAQZBX010058932.1:0-17666 GCA_029593785.1 Cabassous unicinctus | reverse complement strand
CTCCCCACACCCCATAATCTCTGTTTGGTTTCTGTCTCCCTCCAGCCTCCCAGGCCGGTTCCTGTGGCAAACTACCCCCACTCGCCTGTTCCAGGGAACCCTACTCCCCCCATGACCCCTGGGAGCAGCATTCCCCCGTACCTGTCCCCTAGCCAAGATGTTAAACCGCCCTTCCCACCTGACATCAAGCCAAATATGAGCGCTCTGCCACCGCCCCCAGGTGAGTATTCTGTCTCCCTCCCTCTGTCCAGCCAGCTCGCCGGCAGCTGTAGATTGGGGGTTCCCAGCAGGCTTCTATGATGCCACTGTGGGTGACAGGTAGGGGTCACCCCAGCAGGCCAGGAGCAGGGGGCTTTGGAAGTCGGGCTGCCCTGCAGGGTGTGGGCATGTGAAAAGGGCAGGAGGGCCCCCCAAGAAGGCACCTGGAGGGGGTAGAGAGTAGGGGTGCAGGGGACGGGCTGTTCATCCCAGCCTCACCTGGCACCTGGCGATCTCCACATAGTAGGTTTGGGGCCGCTAAAACATTAAGAAGTATGTCAAAGTGGTCTCAGGACTTGGTTTGGTCACAGATTGGAAACCGGGTCAGTGATATTAGAGCCCCCAAGATTCCCCTGAGTTCCAGGTGCTCAGCCTCATGCAGGAGGAACATAGGCTTCTGGGAGGAAGGGCCACCTGGGGCTGGGAGGCAGGTGAGAGGTGCATGAGAGGAAGGACACAGGCAAGGTCAAGGATGGGGTAGGTGGCCTGGAAGGAGCCGTGGCATCTCTGGTGTGCACTGGGTGTTACCCGTGCCCCTCACAGCCTGGGGCCGAGGAGGCCTGTCGAGCCCCTGGCCCAGGCCGGCGTGCCGTGGTACACAGGCCCGCAGCTGACCCTGCCCCTCTCCCTGCCAGCCAACCACAACGACGAGCTGAGGCTCACGTTCCCTGTGCGGGACGGCGTGGTGCTGGAGCCCTTCCGCCTGGAGCACAACCTGGCCGTCAGCAATCACGTGTTTCACCTGCGGCCCACGGTCCACCAGACGCTGATGTGGAGGTGAGTGCAGCGCAGGGGTGCAGGGGCCCCGGCCTTGCTCCAGGCAGGTGTGTGCAGCATCGTCTGCCCAGCGTCATCGCCTGTGCCCCAGGCCGGTGCCAGGCCCTGAGGACACCTTGGGGCACAAGGTGGGAGACGGACAAGCACGTAGTGGTCCAAGGGTGGGGCAGCAGTCGTGGCTCACCCCAGGCCTGTGGGGGAGTGAGCAGCAGGGGGGAGACTTGGGGGTGGATTTTGATGAGTGATGTGGGAAGGGGCCACATTAGAACTTGGGGAGGCTCGTCGTGGCTGGGATGGGGTCCTGGAGAATTTGTGGGCTTCATGGGTTTCGCAGTAGGCAGCCTGGTCGCTATCAGCGGGTGGCAAGCCCCCTTTGGAGCATCCCCCCCAAACCTTGCTGCCCCCACAGGTCCGACCTGGAGCTGCAGTTCAAGTGCTACCACCATGAGGACCGGCAGATGAACACCAACTGGCCGGCATCCGTGCAGGTCAGCGTCAACGCCACACCGCTCACCATCGAGCGTGGGGACAACAAGACCTCCCACAAGCCCCTGCACCTCAAGCACGTGTGCCAGCCGGGCCGGAACACCATCCAGATCACCGTCACCGCCTGCTGCTGCGTGAGTGAGGCGGGCAGGGTGGGGCCCAGGGCGGCCGAGGGCGGGGACCGGGCTCGGTGGCTGTGGGCCCCCCAGAGCAGCTCGGCCTGGACAGGCAAAGATACTGGGCTCTTCTCCGTGGCCCCTGGCAGCCAAGCCCCCACAGCCATCCATACATCAGCCAGAAGGACCTCTCTTGCTATGTCTTTCGGCCCCTCCCAAAACTTGCAGTGGCCTCCCCAGGGCCTGTGGAATAAAATCCAAACTCGAGAGTGGGCAACATTCAGAGACCCCTGGCTCTGGCTTCAGACCTCGTTTATTCCCTCTGTCTAACCCCACACCCACCGCCTCTTAACTCAGAGAGCCCCGCATCCCGGAGACCTCCCCTGGGCCCTGTCTTCCCTTGGGGACCGTCCCTGTTTTGATCTGTTCAGATCTTGCCTCATTCACAAAAAAAGGCTCCTGGACTGATCACCTCCTCACCCAGACCTGACTCCTCCAAGTCTGGAGTTAACGCTCTCCTGACCCTGCTGTCTCAGAGTCGCAAATGCATGTGTGTCCCCGTTTGTCCCTCTAAACTGTGACTCCTCGATCCAGAACCACCTTGTGTTCCCTGGAGATAAGGGCCTGCTCGGGAGACTTGGGTGGAAGTTAGTTATCGGTCCTGCTCTGCTGGGCCCTGGGGACACAGAGGGAAGGGAAAGCTCCGGTCCTGCCCTTAGGAGTCTCAGGGGCACCAAGGCCACCCAGAGATGCGAGTCAAGCAGCAGGAATGTTGTGTGCAGCTCACGGTTGGTAGCATCAGGGGCCGTGGTGTGGGCTTGTGGGGGCATGTAGTCTTGGAAGGCTTCCTGGAGGAGTTGACAGGGGACTTGGCAGGAAGGGCAGAGGACACAGGCTGGAGAGCAGCGATAGGCGACGGGAGGAAGTGCCTCGGTGTTGGAGGCAGCCGTTCAGGGTGGCAACCCCTGCCTGGACAGGTGCCGGGACACTCCCCTAGAGTGGCCTGGCTGTGGGATCATGGGGCCCTCTCCTCAGGGCCCGGGGCAGCCTGGGCTGGGAGCAGCTACAGGCGGGCATTGCTGAGTGCCCGCTCTCTCTCGCAGTCCCACCTGTTCGTGCTGCAGCTGGTACACCGGCCCTCTGTCCGCTCTGTGCTGCAAGGCCTCCTCAAGAAGCGCCTCCTGCCCGCCGAGCACTGCATCACCAAAAGTGAGTGGGGGGGTGGCAGGATGTGCAAGCCAGACCACCGCCCTGCGGGTTTGGGGCTGAGGAGGGGCCCCTTACCCCGACCAGGTTACCCCTGGACCCACCGCAGGCTCGGCCCCTCCTGCTATTGGGACAATCGGAGGAGCAGGGGGCCTGTGAAACCCGGTTCCCCTGGTGGGGATTCCGTGACAGCCCCACTCAGGGGCCAGGCCGACACACATGCAACAGCGGCCCATGTGCTGCAGGAGGCAGAGGAGGGACAGGTGGTCGAGACAGGCCAGGCAGGCCTCCTGGAGGAGTTGGCCACTTAGGCCAGACCTTGAAGCATGGGAGGATTTGGAGAGATTTGGAGAAGGAGGGTCTTCAACAGGCAGGTGGCATGAGGGCGTGGATTCCAGACTGGCCTCCCCAACCGCAGCAGCTCACTCCTAAGCTTTAGAGGGAGGGAATTGGCTTAAAGTCCCCTCCTTCGTCTGGGACGTTCTCCCATGGAGGAGACCCCCGTGCGGGGACAGGTCTCAGAGTGAGTTTGTTCTCCTCTCTGCTTTGATTTTGCTTCTACAAATGGAGTTCCTTGGCCCTAGGACTCCACCAGGCACTTACCCGTTGCTATTTTCACACTTGCTGAATTAAGTGCAAAAATGCCTCTTTACACTGACCCAGCAAACCAGAGCAGAAGTGCCAGGCTGTTCCCGCAAGTTTTGCAGAAAGCCCTGTTGTGCCTGTGCAGGGGGGCGCCCGTTCTGCAGACTGGGGAGCTGCCTCCCCCACCTGTGCACACATGGACGGTGCCCTTCCAGCATGTTCTGGGCAGCCGGGGCACCCCGCGGTCTGAGCTGCACCTTGACCTAAGCGGGGTGCCCTGCTGTGGACATCCGCAGGACCTTCCCAGGGTCTGGGGCGGAAGAACCAGGGCACGTGAGGGAGCAAGGAGGCAGGTGCCTGCCTGCTCCCCTCACCCGCCTGTGCCTCCCACCCCCCAGTCAAGCGGAACTTCAGTAGCGTGGCTGCCTCGTCGGGCAGCACGGCCCTCAGCGGGGAGGACGGCGTGGAGCAGACAGCCATCAAGGTGTCCCTGAAGTGCCCCATCACATTCCGCCGCAT
This sequence comes from Cabassous unicinctus, assembly GCA_029593785.1. Lineage (NCBI taxonomy): Eukaryota > Metazoa > Chordata > Mammalia > Cingulata > Chlamyphoridae > Cabassous > Cabassous unicinctus. The sequence continues at coordinate 13,719 of JAQZBX010058932.1, read as the reverse complement.
CCAACTGCCTGCCCGAGGCCACGACTGCAAGCACGTGCAGGTGAGCGCTCCTGGGAGGCGGCTCTGGGAAAGCCGCCAGGAGCCTGGCTGGGAGGGCAGGGGGCCGGCAGGGGACAGCAGGGGCCGGTCCCCAGCCCCGGGAGGACACCATGGAGGTCAGTGGCCGATGTCACTCACTCACTCGTTTCAGCCTTTGTGCCTTGAGCGTCGTCTTTGCGTGCTCAGTGCAGGTTCCCAGAGGTCTACGAAGTGGCTCTGGTGCTTCCCAGCCTGGCAGATGTGAGATGCTGGCTGCAGAGACAGCACGCACGGCCACAGCTGGTCACGGGGCCTGAGGGCAGGGACGCCACCTGCCTGGCTCCAGCTCAGGAAGTGGTTGAGGAGGCAGCGGCTGGCAGGGGCAGGCTTTAGCAGAACACTGTGCAAGGCACGGGCAGCCTGGGGTGGGAGGGACGCATTGGGCAGGGGGCTGCTCGGGGAAGGTCTCCCAGAAGAGGGTGTGAAGAGCCACTCTGGGAGAGCCTGGGTGGGAGGGTGCAGGGCTGGCCCAGGGACGCAGGATCCTCAGATGAGATTCAGAGGCCGCCCAACTATGGGACAAGCCAGCGACGTTTAATGTCCCACAGCGAAGCTCACCCTATAGCAAGGCAGGCGCCTTCGTCCCTCAGGAGGCTGTCGTGGGCACAATGGGCAGACCAGTCCCACCTACTCGCCTGCCACGGGTTTGTCATCTGGACTGGATTTGTCCCGGGTGCCTGGGCTGAAAGGGAGCCCTCCCGGGTCCACACCGCCTGGCCAGGGAGAGAGGCCGTCATGGGTCAGGGGGCACCAGAAGGCTTCCCGGAGGATGTAGGCACAGGGTTATTTGGCATTGGGGGTATGGGTGGGGTTGGGGGCCCGGTCTGCTATGGGCAAAGTAGACAGGCAACGTGGCCATCACCCCTCCCAGCCCCGGCCTCCCCCACCCCTGCTCCCCTGCCTGGTAAGGTAAGAGAAAGCACCAGCACTCGCTTCAGGTGATCTCTGGACAGTCCTGTCTCATCTTCTGACTGTCTGTCTGTCTCCTGGTCTCTGCAGTGCTTTGACCTGGAGTCGTACCTGCAGCTGAATTGTGAGAGGGGGACCTGGAGGTGTCCTGTGTGCAAGTGAGTGCCACCCCATGGGGGCCGGGGTGGGGGTCTCTGCCAGCCCCTCTGGCTCACTGCTCGGGGTCCTGCAACCACCCCCTGCACAGAGAGCAAACAGGGAAGCCCAAACCCAGCCAAGGGGCCCCACTGGAGGGGGCTCTGAGGAGTGGGGTTCCTTTGTGCCCTCTCCTGTCAGGGGCTCCGTGGCACAGGGGTTTGGGGTGGGCTGCACCACCCCCTGGGGCCCAGGAGGGAAGTCCCAACCCCACCGCCCTCTCCTTTTCCAGTAAAACCGCTCTGCTCGAGGGCCTGGAGGTGGATCAGTACATGTGGGGCATCCTGAACGCAATCCAACAGTAAGTGGGCGCCCGGCGGGGCCCAGGTGGGGCGGGAGTGCCAGCCTGGATGGGACAGAGGGAGGACCTGGAGCACCCTGACACCCCCGCCCCCAGCCCAAACAGGACGCTGAGTGCCTCCCACTGCTGCTCGGGGGAGGTCTAGGACCAGGTGCCCCAGGACGGCCCATCCTCCCATGCCTCCTAGCCTCAGTCACCCTGCCTCTCAGACAAAAACATAAAAATACCTTCCGTGCCACTGTCCTACACCAAGTGGAGTGGGAAATGGGCCGTGGGCCTTGATAAGGATGCCCCGGGGTCTGTCCATGCTGGAGGCTCTGGTGTCCATTGCTTGGCATCTCGAAGCCTCAGCTCTGTCTCCATCCCCCACCCACCCCCAGCTCCGAGTTTGAGGAGGTCACCATCGACCCCACCTGCAGCTGGCGGCCGGTGCCCATCAAATCAGACCTGCACATCAAGGACGACCCTGATGGCATCCCCTCCAAGCGGTTCAAGACCATGAGCCCTAGTCAGATGATCATGCCCAACGTCATGGAGATGATCGCCGCCCTGGGCCCCGGCCCAGCCCCCTACCCGCTCCCTCCTCCACCCGGGGGGACCAACTCCAACGACTACAACAGCCAAGGTGGGTTCTGCTGGACAACGGGGGATGGGAGGGCAGAAGAGGGCAGCTGCACGATCCAGCAGGAGTGTAGGACTTCTGTGCTGATGGGCGCAGGTGCAGAGAGAGGCGTGGTGTGATGAGGCAGAGACAACACACTCCCCCCAAAAAAGTCACCCCCAACACACTGGACTTTGAAGTACATCAGCCCATGCAAGCGCCCACTCTCCCCTCTTCATGCACCGTCTCGCCCCATCCAGCCCAGAGAGTTGGGAAGGCATGAGTGGGAGCTGCGCCCTGGGCCAGCCTCCGACCTCCCACCACCCTGCTCAGCCTCCTCTCCTGCCCCCAGGATCCCCCAGGGACACCTCCTTGACTCCAGGATGCAGGCAGGTCCCAAGCCCAGGGGCTTTCATGACTGCCCTGCTGGGTACACAACTGCCACCTCTTCCCAGCCAAAGTGTTTGCAGGGGCTGCCCAGAGAACCCACGGGCCTGGAGCTCTTAGTCGTGCCATCTACAGTATCCCTGGCCCAGCAGTTCTCCAACCCAGCCAAGGACCTAGACCTCCAGCCTTTGGCCACCACGGTCGGAGGGTCACCATCCCTGGTTCCTATTCCCCTTGCTGCCCGGACCAAGCTTATTTCCCAGAAAATACCATCCCTTCCCTCAAACTCAGTGGGAGGCAGCCCCCTGTGGCCGCCTTGATCTTAGGCTCCAGAGGCCTAGAGAGGGCAAACCCCCAGCCAGGGTCCCATAGCATGCCCAGGGCGGGCCTTGCCAAAGCCAGGGGCCTGGAGGCTGCACAGCTGGCCCCCGGTGGTGCCGCCCTGATGGGTAGAGCTCTCCGGGTGGACATGGGCAGCTCCTGACCACCCCACTCTGGGCCTCCGTCTTCCCGGCTGTGAAACGAGGCCGTGTGGAGTAACAGGTCTGGGAGTCTGGCTCCGCAGACCCTGCGGAAGGTCAGACCTGAGCCTCATCCCAGACACTCCCAGCCCTCCCCCTTTCTCCCACCCTGCCCTCCTCCTTAGCAATCAAACGGCCAACCCATGGGGCGCTGAGGCCCGTGGGACAAGTCTGTGCCACTGCACTGCTGTACCGCCACGAGGTCTTCACTCCAGCCTCAAAGGAGGCAAAGGTCTTGGCTCCTTTTTTTTTGCCCCTGGCACACACTCCCTGCACCTTGGGGCCGGGGGTGACCCACCTTCCCATCTCATTCCCTCCCCAGGTAACAACTATCAGGGCCATGGCAACTTCGACTTCCCCCACGGGAACCCCGGCGGCACGTCCATGAACGACTTCATGCACGGGCCCCCCCAGCTCTCCCATCCCCCGGACATGCCCAGCAACATGGCCGCCCTCGAGAAACCCCTCAGCCACCCCATGCAGGAAACTGTGAGTTCCTCCTCCCCACCAGCCTCGCCCTCCACCTTCCCTTTGCCTTCCTGCCCCCTCCACCCCCCAGCCTCTGTCTGGGGCTAACAGGGATAGAGGACTCCCTTGGGGATGGTTCTGATGGGAGGGCCCTACTTCCCTCCCAGGCAAAGGGGAGGACTAAGAATTGGGTCAGGGGGCTCAGAGGGGAGTACAAAAGCCAATGAAGGCTGGCTTAGGGCCTGGACTTGGCACCGTTTCACCCAGAGCTACGGATTCTCTAGAGTTGGGAGAAGTCTTAGGCTCACACACCACCACTCTCTGTCTTCCTCTGCCACTTAACACAGTCTTGCGTTGACGTCATGTGACTCCAACCACCTAAAATTTTGTCCCAAGCCAGGCATTTATTCCCAGGGGACCGAATCTTCAGGGTATTACCACCTCCTGCAAACAGAAACGGCTGCGGCCGAGAAGTCCGATTCCATCGAGTGTTCACTTCTCGCCCTCTTTCACGTCTATTAAATCACACCCTGCGTTCTGCAGAAGCCCCCTGCGGGCGAGGTGTCCTGTGCTGGCCAAGGACCTCCTGTGCCTTGGCCCCAGCAGCAGGGGGAGGAGGCCCGGCCACCTTCCTCTGTCCTCGTCCAGTGAGGATTGACGATTCCATTCGATCTGGCGGGCATTTCCTGGGGCCGGGTGTAAGCAAGTTGTGGCAGTTCCCAGATGGAGAAAGAACAGTTGGGATTTAGGGGACACCGAAAAGGGCTGGGCTGAGCCTCAGGAGCTAAGAATTGGGCCAGCCTGGCCTGTCACCCTAAGAGGAAGGTCCATGGCAAGAGGGGTGGCCGAGGGGCTGGGTGGGCCTGGACCCGAAGGGGGCCTCCAGATTGTTCTGTGTTCTGTCGTGTGAGCCACCCGACGCTCAGCCCAGGTGAATTTGAACCAAGGGGTCCGGGGAAGGACACTGCTGCCACTTTTCCACAGAATCCCTGAACACCGAGGCTGAAATTGCTGCTTCTGTTAAGCTTCGGCCAAGTTGTACAAGTTGCTTTCTGCTCTGTGGGGCTTCTGACTTCCGGGGCCTCTCCCATGGCCACCTTCCCTGGCCCTGCTCCTTGCTTCCCAGGACCTCGTACTCCATGCCCAGCCAACACTGACCACCTCACCCCACACGTAGACATTTTGCACAATTCCTAATGCTGAAGAATAGCAGCAGGAGTGCCATCTGCTTCCTCTTTGCAGCTGGGCTTCCTTCCTGCCCTCCATTTAGCCCTGCCGCCCGGGGCCTTTCCTAAGCTTGGCAGTTGACTTCAGAGGTCCCCAGGGTACCCCGTAGGTATACCCCACCTGTTAGCCTGTCTGGGCTCTCACCAGGGGAGAACTGGATCCCACAGTATAGATGCACAAAGGTGGGGTGGCACAACCCTAAAATACACTCCCCCTGACACCTGTTCAACCAGAAGCAGTCTGGTCCCCTTCGGAGCCAGGTGGAAGGGCCCTAGCCAGTGCTGATTCACCTGAAGCCTCTCCCAGGCTGGGAGACAGGTTGACCAATGCATGATGAAGTCCCAGAGAGCCCCCTGCCCCTCCAGGCCCCGAGAAGTCCCAGCAAGCCATCAGGGCCAAGCGCAGGCAGCTGCAGCAGGAGATCTGGGACTGTCCATCCTGGGCTGCACTGCGGCAGGAGTGAGGGGGTGTCCTTCCCACCTGAGCATCCCACACGTGTCCCCGTGTGTCACAAACCCCCCGGTCAAGCAGCCACTGTCTCTTGGGGCCTGGGCTGGAGATGCACTGGGCTCTGTGGGGGTCACACGGGGGCTGGGCTCTACACCCCGAGAAGATGGGACCGCCTGGACTGCTGCCTTGCTGCAGAGGCCCCAGCAAGGCCTGGGGAGCTGCTTGAAGGCAAAACGCAGAGAACTAGGCTCTGGGGTAGAAGAGATGTTTCCATGAAGATAGGAAGTCTGAGTGGTTTTTGTGTGGCCCAGAAGACAATTGGGGTGGGGGGTTGTTAAGGAGACTTAGACATCAGGCCGCCCATTCCAATCGAGTAGTCTTGCGAGCTAGGTGCTCCCTTGGCCAGAAATGCTCAGGGTGGGGCTGGGAGGTCGGACGTGGCCTTTCATCCTGGGACCTGTACTCCGAAGGAAGGTCACACTTGGTACAGGGACAAGCAGAAGGGGTCTGTGGACATCTCACCCACTGTGCACCCCTCTGCCCACAGCCAGCCCCCGTTTTTAAAGGCATGTGCGCGTTGAATGAGGTAAATCCGCCTCCTGTCTTAGCAAGGTGCCCCTCTCGTTTACGTGGTGTTCCTCCGTCCCTGAGGACGGAGACCTGTGGCTCACAGGGAGGGTCGGCACCCAGGTCCCTGCCCTTCACATCCGCTCTGACCTTGGCTGAGCTCCACCCACCCCAGGCAGTGGCAGGGCCGCTCGGAGGCTCCTGCTGCCGTGCCCCTCAGTGGACGAGGGTGAGGAGGCCAGGGCCCACGCAGGGGGCACAGACCTACTCTTAAGCTGCACGCCTGCCCCACGCTGTCTGTCTATGTCTGCTGTCCGCCACCCTGGCCCTGGAGGGCCCTCTACCATGCCACCAGCAGCACCCCTTCCCACCGCGCTGCTCCCCAAAACATGACCATTTGCTTCTCCATGCTGCTCCTGCTGTTCGTTGTGACGTCTGGGTTGGGGAGGCAGAGGGGCTGGAAGGGCTTTGGGCCCAAGCTCTCAATGTGTGCTTCTCTCCAGGCCCCCCTTCCTGCCCCCACCTCACCCCACAAGGCCTGAGAGGCCCCCTCCCCACCCCGGCCCTCCACCTCCCTCTCCACAACCTCCCCAAATGGCGGTTTTTTGGGAGGGTGTTTTTGTTTGTTTTTCTGCAGAAAACATTCAGCTTTGCCAAGGGCAGCTTTGTTTTTTGGGTTTTTTCGTTGGTTTTTGGTTTGGTTTTTGTTTTTGATTTTTTTTTCATCAGGCATCTCGTCGCTGTGCCTTGTCACCTCACCTTTCTTTTCTCCTGCTCTCCTCCACAGATCCCACACGCTGGCAGCTCAGACCAGCCCCACCCCTCCATCCAACAAGGTTTGCACGTACCCCACCCCAGCAGCCAGGCAGGGCCCCCATTACATCACAGCGGGGCTCCTCCTCCTTCCCAGCCACCCCGGCAACCGCCACAGGCCGCTCCCAGCAACCATCCACACAGCGACCTGACCTTTAACCCCTCCTCAGCCTTAGAGGGTCAGGCCGGAGCGCAGGGAGCATCCGACATGCCGGAGCCTTCGCTGGATGTAAGTCGGGGTCACCACTTGCTCAGGCCGGGAGCTAGGCTGGGCACCGGGACCTGCCCGAGAGAAGGGGTGGGCATCGAGGGCTCGAGGCCTGGGGTGGAGGAGGTGCAGTCGTGAGGGTAGGGGCCCCACGCCTTTTGCAGGATGGGATGGATGCCGGGTGGGCACCAGCCAGCCTGCCCTGGCTCCAGAGCCGGGAACCCCACAGATGGAGAAGGGCCAAGGGTCTGGGTGTGGGTGGACCTGCCCTTCCCCCACCCCCAGGCCCCTCAGTCCCTCTGGCCACGGTTCTGCCACCCAGCCCTGCCCACCTCCCCCCCCAGGCCCTAGCAGAGTCCCTCTAGGACCAGGGTTGAGGAGGCAGCATGGAGCATCTCCTCCCCACTTCCCCCCAAGTCTCAGAGTCTGTCACACTCTGGCCCGAGGCAGGGCAGGAGGCTGGAGTGATAGGACCCTCTGTCTGCCTCACTGGAATGTGTCTGTCTTGTCTTCTTGTCCGTGTGTCGTCCATGCCCTGCTTCTTCCGCTTCCTCCATCGCTCACTCTGAGAGGCCCCCAGGGCGTGGAAAAACGGGTTGGCAGTAGAATCAGCCTCAGGGAGTGGGAGTCAGGGGTGGACAGTCAGAGGGTCTCCCACCTTGAGGCCTGAATGGTCCGGAAGGTGGTGGGGAGGCACTCTGGATTCCTGGAGTGGGGCCAGGGCTGGGCAGCTGGGTGAGGCCGGCAGGGAAGGCACCTGGCGCCCACCCTGCCCCTCCCCCAGCCGTCTCCTGCACCCCTGTGCTCTGGGCTCCCCAGAGAGGAGGCCTGCCCCTTCCCATCCTTGACAGCCCGCACCCCCAGCAGGTGATAAATAGGATGTACTCAACTGGGCACCGTCTTGGGTTCTCCCCTGACTCTCCTTCCCAAGTCAGGGGGTGCTTTTAGATTCATGAGGACCCCTGTGTTGCAGAAGGGCTCCAGGGATGTCTCGGTAGAGGGCGGTCTGCAGCCCTAGGCCCAGGGAAGGAAGGTGCTGCCTGCCCCAGCCACAGGCTTCCTAAGGGGCCCTCGGGGCATCCAGGGGCAACCCTTGGCAACATTGCCCGGAGCCTTCCCACCAGCTCACCTGGCGCTCAAGCCACAGCCGTGTGCTTCCCACTAGGAGGCCCAGGTGGCCTGTAGCTCAGGGGCGGGGCGGCGAACCACAGAACACACTGGGATAGAGAAGAAGCCCCTTTAACCCGCCGGGGGGGCGTCTGAGCTTTGTGGGACTTCAGGCCATACCCGGGAAGGCTCAGCGCAGCTGGGGAGTTGGGTATGGGGGTGAGGGCCCCTCTCTTTTCAGACCTGAGTGTGGGGGTGCCCCAGGCTAAGCACAGTGGACTGGGCGTGTTTGGGGATGGGCAGCAATCCCAGGCCCAGTATGGTTAGTTTCTCCTCCTTGGAGCCTTAAGATCTGAGAGGCAGGGGGTGGGAGGCACCCCTGCTTTCCTCACCCTGGGCCTACCCCAAAGCCAACCCCCTCCTCTGGGCTTCTGTGCTTTTTCTTTTCCAGCTCCTTCCAGAACTCACCAATCCGGATGAGCTCCTCTCATACCTGGACCCCCCCGACCTGCCAAGCAATAGTAACGATGATCTCCTGTCTCTCTTTGAGAACAACTGAAGTCTCCCTCTGTCGGGGCCGTCCCTCCCCACTCTGCCTGTGTCCCTGTCCGCTCCACATACTTCTCCCCCTGGGAGCCTGCGCCCTCAGACCACCCCTCACCCGGGACCACGGGCTCAGGGCTGGGGAGCCCCTCCCTGCTGCCGCCTCCTCAGAGCTGAGGGGCCGGGGGAGGGGGTGCACTGTGAGTCTGTGGGTCTGCGGCCCACGCCCAAGCAGGCCCCAAAGAAGATGCTGACAAGGGGAACCAGCCCACGAAGGAACACGGCTTCTGGATCCCTCTGCGAGTGCCGATTCCAAACGACCTTCCAGCGCCCCCCAAGGTTCTTCCATTTTCTAGACCTGTAACCCTGCCTCCCCACTTCCTGGCCCAGAAGCCTCCTGAGAGAACGGCCTGCCCACCTCCACCACCACAGAAAAGCACAAACCTCTGGGAAAGAGAACATCTCAGGGGCTGGGGGTTGCTACTTTGACCCCTGACCTCTGCGTCGAGATACTCTGAAAACAACCTCACTTGGAAAGCAGAGCAAAAGGACAAGATTCTGTGTCTGAGAGAGGGGAAGGCCCTTCCTGCTCGGGCCTGGTGGGAAAGAGGGTCAGGGCCTCCTGAGACGCGGGACAAGGTCGAGGATGGCTCCAAACCCTTCAGACGCAGACCAGGGTTCAGCCTCAGGGCAAAAGAGAGCCCAGCTGGAATATTTGTGCCCTTGGGTGGATGGGGGGAGTCAAATAGGGGCCGCAACTTGTAACTTTGCTCCAAGCCACTCCCCCCCCTTTTTTTTCTAATTAAAAACAACAAAAACCTGAAAGATATTAAGTCATCTGGAGAAAGGAACGTTGGACTTGGACAGAAAGCAAACCATTTCTCTCCATGTGTTGTTTCCTTCCTCCTGCTCCCCACCCACCTCTCCAAGACTGTCACATGGGACTCCCCCACTTCTCTCTGTCCTGGTACTCTGTCCATCCGGAAGGCCAGGTGCTGACTGCGAAGACGCAGGGGAGGTGTGGGTTCAGGTGGGCGATGGCAGCAACCCAGGGCCATCGCCTCTCTCTCCAGCCTGTCTCTCCGGTCCGTCTGTCCATCCCTGTGTTTAAGGCTGCCCCACATGCAAGCCTGGTCTACTGCCACGTGTGCAGGGAGGTGCCGCGGTGTTTCCGTGGCTGCCAGCCTCACCTTCCCCCTGCGTCCCTCCACCCCCCAAAGCTCGTCCCACACTCCTCGCTCGAGCGAAAGCAGCCTCTTCATTTCCGTCCTCCGCTTCTCTCCCGCCCTCCTGCTCTCCGGCGTCTCAGCTTGTGCATCCACTTGTTTCGGCCTTGTCTTTGTCACCTGTGCCGCGTGGCCCGTTACCTTGCTGGGCCGTCTGGTCACGTGGGCCCTGTCCGAACCTCCTTGGCGTCCTTCTCAGCTGCTGCTGCTGCTCTTGTTCTCCCAGCTCCATTCTCCGTCTCTCTGACTCCCCGCGTCCGCTGTGGGGGTGGGCCCAGCACTCCACTGTGGATTTTTATGGTAACGGGGACCCCGTTGCTGACTTCCAGCCACCGCACTAGACGGCACAAGGTTTTCTGTAGAATAGCTGCCATCGCCCCCCGCCCTTTTTTTTTTCCTTTGTCCCCTTGTTGAGGTTTTTCAAACAGCGTGTTGTTCAGTATGCAAATCGATTATTTTAAGAATCGCTTTTGTAAATATCTTTGTGAATATTTTAGTATCGTCTTTGATAATATTCGACATTTTCATGACCTGGTTATAGCCTTTGCTGGTGTTTTTAAAATACCTTGACTCAACCACCAAGACCGAGTCCTTTTTTAAAAAAAAAAAAAAACAACAAACAAAAAAAAAGTAATCAGGGCTATTGGTACAGATGACGGGACGAAGAGAATGGGTGGCTGTACGTCGCGCTCTAAGACCAGGCAGGCCGCTGTCGACACCCAGCCGCAGTCAGCTGGTGGGACACGATGGTGCCGGCCAGGCCCAGCGCCCATTAGCCCTCCAGGGATGGCAGTTGGCCCCACCCTGTTGGACCATCTCGTATGTTCGGCTCCAGACAGACTTACCGATGCCTTCCTTAGAAGTTCCTGCTTCCTGCCCTGGTACTTGACCCCGGGAAGCCCTGGGGTCTATTCTGGTTCATATCAGGGTGTCCCAGCCTCTTCTCACTGACCTCTCCGCAGCTCCCTAGTGTGGGGGTCAAGAAGCTCCCTGCAGCAGGGCTCCAGCCCGGTCCCTCAGCCTTCCCTGCGGAAGCCGTGGCCTCAGCACCTGAGGCTGGCGTCCTGGGTCCCCTGCCGAGTCTGCCTCCACCAGCAAGTTCAGCCAAGAGCTTCCCTCCCGGCCGGCTCTGAACCGTGGTGCCTGCAGCCCGAGCTCTGGGGACGTCCTCTTCCGGGGCGATTTTGGGGCCAGGCCAGGGGTGTCCAGGGCCGAGCAAGCCCCAGGTAGTAACCTGTAAAGACCACATCCCCCAAAGCAGGGGCAGGTCTGAACTCTGGGGAGCTATTTCCCTGATCCTTTCGGACAACTACTTGGAGCCATAAGCAACCTCAGCAAAAACGAGGCCTCAGCAAGCCACTTTTCCATGACAAGCGTCAGCCCAGCCCGTAGGCCCCGTCTCCGCTGCCACTCCCCAAGGCCAACAGGGAGCTGTGGGGCGGGAAGGCCCAAGTACAGGCAATCACCCCCATCTCCTTGGTTTGAAGCTTTATCCATGTTTGTGTTCCTGTAGCAATCTTATTTTTTAAGAAACTTCTAATGTCTCCCTGACGGAAGCCCCAACCCCTAGAGAAGCTACACGTCTGCTCCCGACAGGCTTCGGCCTGACCCCTCCAGACGTGGCAGTGTCAGCAGCAGCGACTCACGGGACGTGTGTACATATGTAAATGAGAAATAGAGACATGTTAACAGATGCATTCATTTCCCTCGGAATGTGTATTGTTTTTATTTTGCAAACAAAAAAAAAAAGGCTTGGAACTTGGAACTCCATCTTAATGTGGAAAAACTAGATCCTGTTTGTTAGCGTTTGTGAGGTCTCCGCATTTGTCTCACTATGTAATATAATCTGACCCTGTGTGGAAAGGCATTTTTGTTCTGTTTTTGTTTTTATTTTACCTACATGTAATATTTAGCTTCAGTGTACTAGTCCCGCCACCTGTGTATTTTTAGGGTGCTATGGAAATAATGACAAGAACGGGGATTTCAAGGAAAATTGTAACCAAATTCATACTTTATATAATTTTTGATATCATGATCACAGGTGATTCACACATACACACATAAACACACCCACAAGTACAGTCTGAAGTAACTTCACAGAAATAGTCATCTTTGTACATCGTATGTACGATGCAATCATTTCATACTTTAAACTGGTCAGAAAACTAATTGTGATTTCTAGTCTTGCAAAGCTGTATGTAGTTAGACGATGTGACAACCTCTAATATTTATCTAATAAATATGTATTCAGATGAAACCTGTATATTAGGTGTTCATGTGGTTATTTTGTATTTAAAGATCAAATTATTTGACTATTGCTAGACATTTCTATACTCTGTTGTAACACTGAGGTATCTCATTTGCCCATGTTAATTTTTTTCTAAATAAATTTACAAAAACGAAGGTTTGGCGAATGAGCTATTTTGTGAGTGTTGAGGAATGGTTTGGGTGTTTTTGTTTTTAAACCATGACTCCTGCCCCATCACCCTGCAAGAAAAAGAAAAATTAAGAAGGAAGCAGTCAAGTGGTTTGGGTGTTGAGTTGGAAGAGCCCCTGATGTCACTGGCATCCCTGGAGGAGACCCTGAAACCTGGCGGCAGGTGAGAGCCCTCAGTCGCACACCTTCGCCCCGGTCTCCACAGGGCCCCCTCCTGGCAGTGGCACAAGCGCGCCGAGGCTGGGGAGCAGGCGGCCGTGTGCACTGGACAGGGAGCCTACACGGGGGCTGTTGGCCAGGCTGGGGGGGGGGTGCCATGGTGGCCAAGCTCTGATAGAGTTCCCCTATGGAATGTTCCAGATTTAAGGACGAGGAACCCGTTGTGGTTAACTTAAGACCAGAGGGTGCTGTCCGAACTTCAAGGAATGAAAAATTGGAAGCACAGGCAGGCTTCAGAGAAACTGGAGAGCTGACCTGTTGCTCTCTCTGTCTGGCCGCCTAACTTCTCTGCACACCTGCCCACTCCCCCGTCTACACTGGCTTCCTATGCAGAGCTTGAGTATTCTCTTTGTGACTAGATTTTACATGGGCTCCTGTTGTGGCCATGGTTCTAACTACAGCGTCAGCACCCGACATGAACCAACTGCACTTCCTGTGTCTCCCGTTGAGGTTTTGGGGAAGTGAGTCTGATTGGCAGAACCCAGCTGCCAGTCGCTGCCCCTCCTCCCCTCGGCTCTGGCCACTGGGCCATAGGGAAAAGCATGGCCGCCACGGCCTCCCCTCAGCGGTGCTGCTGGTGGGTGAGGGCTAGCCCACAGAAGGCACCCCACAACATAGGCTCTACAGCGTATCTGGACAGTCTGCGTGGGACTGTGTGTCAGTGTCTGTGGTGCCTGGAAGCCCCCCATCCCCAGCCCTCCACCCCTGCCTCTCCAAGCTGACCAGAGTTTCTCTCTCTGGTGGGAGATGGAAAGTGAGGGAGAAAAGAAGGACTTACATTAAAAAGGGAATCCTGGTCACTTAAAAGAGGCCTAAAATAGCAAATTTTGTTATATATGTTACTACAATAAAATTTTTTAATTAAAAAAAGAAAGGAAAACTCACAGAATCCCGGTCACTGCTAAACTGCCGGGCTGCCATGTTCTCTGAGAACAGACACTCCTAACAGAGGTAACCGGTTGGAGAGCATCAGTGAGAACTTGCAAACTGGCAACTCCGAGCTCCGGTCTCCTTAGAGAGAGCAGTGCTTCCTCACGATCCATCGAGTGGGTCATGAAATCAACATGGTGGGTTGTGACCAGCACGTTTTAGTGAAATAGATGAGAATAAAGTAGAAAATATCAAGAGCACACGCTGAAAAGAAAGGGTAAGGATTGTACCATGAAATGTTTGTCACAGTTGTGTGTGTCTGCTGAATCATGATGTAAAATGACTTGTGGGTTGTGGTTAAAAACAAAAAGTTTGAATACCATTGCCTTAAAGGCAGGAAGTGGGCAGGGAGTGGGGAGGAGAGTAGGCTCCCCTAACTTTATGATAAAAAGCACATTTTCCTGGCATTCTCGCTTGGGGCCCTGAAACCAGTGACGCAGCTAAACGCAGAGGCCTGTGGCCAGGGCGCAAAGCTGTGAGGAGACCGCCCCAGCCTACCTCAGCTAACTCCTCCTGAGACCGGTTCCACGCC
>JAQZBX010058931.1:0-10676 GCA_029593785.1 Cabassous unicinctus | reverse complement strand
TTCTTTTAACATTTTATTCCATTGTGGTATTCCTCAGCTAGACTAGAGAAGAAGTCATTTAAAAAAAATTTTTTTGAAGTATATCACTCATACATGAACATACAGAAACAATAAGTGTATAGCAATAGTTGTGAACTTACAAAACAAACATACATAACATCATACAGGGCTCTCATCCCTCACCCTACCACCAATACCTTGCATTGTTGTGAAACATTTTTAACTAATGATGAAAGAGCATCCTCAAAATATTACTACTAACCAACGTATCTTACATTTGGTGTATTTTTCCCCCAACCAACCCTATTATTATTACTATTTTTATATCATTCATACATGAACATACATAAACAATAAGTGTATAGTAATAGCTATGAACTTACAAAGCATGCATGCATAACATCATACAGGGGTCCCATACATCAACCCTCTACCAACACTTTGCATTGTCGTGAGACATTTGTTACAAATTATGAAAGAATATTGTCAAAATCTTACTACTAACTATAGTCCATATCTTACATTTGGTGTATTTTCCCCCCAACCTACCCTATTATTTTTTTTAAAATATATTTTTGTTACAGAAGTTGTGAACATATGAAACAATCATGCACATGTGCAGAATTCCCATACAACACCCCTCTATCAACACACCACACCGTGGTGGAACATTTGTTGCAGATTATGAAATAATGTCATCAGACTATTACCACTAATCATTGCCCGCAGCATACATTTGGCACACTTTTTCTGTACTCCCCATTATCAGCACAGTACATCTTTGGCATAGATGCAAGAATATTTTAGTATTGCTGTTACGCACAGTCCTTTGGTCACTCCAGTTGTATTTTCCCCATGCTTCTCCACATTCCCACCACCCTGCAGTATTGATGTACATCTGCTCTAGCTCACAAAGGACACTCTTGCATCTGTACCATCAACCACTATTCTCATCCACCTCTGGGTTTACTGTGTTATTCAGTCCCTAGATTATTCTCTCTTTCTTTCAATTGACATTTACATCCTTGGACTACCCTTTCCAGTCACATTTAGAACCATTTATAAACCAGCTGTTACTCATTATAAAGTGTTGATGTTATCAACTCTATACATTTCCACACTTCTACAGTAAAGCTAATTAAAACTTCTACATACATTAAGCATCAGTAGTCCATCTCAGTCTTCCTCTTATCTCCTTTAAGAATCCACCACCTACCACCAGGTCTTAAAGATGTTTTCCTACATTTTCTTCTAGAAGCTTTATGGTTCTTGCTTTTATATTTAGGTTTTTGATCTATTTTGAGTTAATTTTTGTATAAGGTGTGAGGTAGGGGTCCGCTTTCTTTCTTTTGGTTATGGATATCCAGTTCTCCTAGCATCATTTGTTGGATGGACTGTTCTACCCAAGCTGGGTGGATTTGACAGGCTTGTTAAAAATCACTTGACCATAGATGGGAGGGTCTGTTTCTGAACCATCAGTTCGGTTTCATTGGTCTATGTGTCTGTCTTTATGTCAGTACCGTGCTGTTTTTACCACTGTAGCTAGGTAATATGATTTAAAGTTCAGAAGTAAGAGTCCTCCAACTTTGCTTTTCCTTTTTAAAATGTTTCTGGCTATTTGGGATCCCTTACCCTTCTAAATAAATTTGATAATTGTGTTTTCCATTTATTTTAATAATGCGGTGGAATTTTTATTGTGCTTGCATTGAATCTGTATATCAATTTGGGTAGAATTGACATCTTAATGATATTTAGTTTTCCAATCTGTGAGCATGGAATGTTCTTCCAATTATTTAGTTCTTTTTTGATTTAACAATGCATTGTAGTTTTCTGAACACAATTGCTTTTCATTCTTGGTTAAGTTTATTCCTAAATATTTGATTCTTTTTTAGTCGCTATTATAAATGGAAGTTTTTCTCTGACTTCCTCCTCAGATTGTGCATTCCTAGTGTCTTTTAAAGTCTACTTCCGCTGATATAAGTATAGCACTCCGGCTTTTTTTTTTTTTTTGATTACTGCATGCATGGACTATCTTTTTCTAGCCTTTCATTTTCAGTCTTTTGGTATCCTTGGGTCTAAGGTGAGTCTTTTGCAGACAGCATATAGATGGCTCATATTTTCTCATCCATTCCATCAGTCTGCGTCTTTTGATTGGGGAGTTTAATCCACTAACATTCAGTGTTATTACTGTAAAGGCAGTTCTTATTTCATCCATTTTGACCTTTGGGATTTATCTGTCATATTTTATTTTCACAACTCTTTTGAGACTGATATAATCTTCATTTCTAGACTGTCTTCCAATCCACTCTCTCCTGTCTATTCTTTTCAGACTGCACCACACCCTTCAGTATTTCCTGCAAGGCCAGTCTCTGTTATAAAATTGCTCAGTTTCTGTTTATCTGTGAATATTCTAAACTCGCCCTCATTTTTGAAAGACAATCTTGCCGGATATAAGATTCTTGGCTGGATGTTTTTCTCTTATAGTATCTTAAATATATCATACCAAACTGTCTTCTTGCCTCCATGGTTTCTGATGAGAAATTAGCACTTAACCTTATTGGGTATCCCTTATATGTTATACATTGCTTTTCTCTTGCTGCTCTCAGAATTCTCTCTTTGTCTTTAACATTTGACTTTCTGATTTGTATGTGTTTTAGACTTGATCTATTCAGATTTATTCGGATGGGAGTACGTTGTGCTTCTTGGACACAGATATCTATGTCTTTCAATTTGGTTGGGACATTTTCTACCATTATTCCTTCAAACATTCCTTCTACCCTTTTTCCCTTTTCTTCTCCTTCCAGGACACCCATGACACATATGTTTGTATGTCTCTTGCTGTCATTTAGTTTGCTGAGAACTTGTTTAAGTTTTTCCATTCTTTTCTTCACCTGTTCTTTTGTAGGCTCACTTTCAGAGGCCATTTCTTCAAGCTCACCAATCCTTTCTTCTGCCTCCTCAAATCTGCTGTTATATGATTCCAGTGTATTTTTAATTTCTTTTATTGTGCCTTTCATTTCCATAAGATCTGCTATTTTTCTATGTATGCTTTCAAATTCTTCTTTGTGCTCATCCAATGTCTTCTTAATATCCTTAATCTCTTTAGCCATCTCATTGAATTTATTAAGGAGATTTGTTTGAACATCTATGATTAGTTGTCTCAAATCCTTTATGTCATCTGGGGGCTTACCTTGTTCCTTTGTGACATATCTTCCTGTTTCTTGGTGTGGATTGTAATTTTTTGTTGGTGTCTTGGCATCTGGCTTTCTAGATGTATTTATTCTGGGTGCAGTTTCTCTCTTTAGTTTAGTGTTTCCTGCCCTTTCTCCCTTGCTGATTGTGTAGTAGGAGCTGAGGATGTATTTGGTGCTGTAAGCTGTGGAAGCTCAAGCTGCCTGCATTGCCCAAGGACCAATGAAGCTTCTCCTACCTTTCTCCTTTGCCGGGGTAGGACAGAGCCACAGCCGTGTGTAATAATCCAAGTTGTGCAGGCCTAGACTGTAGTTGCCCAGAGAGACTGATGAAGTTTCATGGCCCTTCCTCCCCTGCCTGGGGTGGGGATGGAGTTGCAGGTGTGGGCAGCAATCTATGCCATGTGAGTCCAAAATGGCTGCATTTGTCTTGGTAGATTTCCAACTCGTCAGTCTTTGCCAGCTGACTGTACGTGCAGTTACCTAAAGAGGCTGGTGCAGGGCCTGCCAGATGAAGTAAACCACAGTAAATGAAATTTGTAATTGTTGGTTTTTAAAATACCTTAAGGAGTAGATGTTAGTTAAAGAAAAACCTTCATGAATTAAAAGTACTGAACACTGGATGTGCTTCCAAAGATACTACCCAGAATGTAGCACCACAAGAAAAAGAGTTGGCGAACATGTGAGAGATTACAACTCACGGGGCATAAAATAATGCCTACTATATGGCTCATTGGCATTACAGAAGGAGAAATTAGAGAGAATGGAAGAGAGGAAAAGAGCATGACTGAGAATTATATAGAATTTACAAAAGATCTGACATCTAACTCCCACGTGGATCAATACAAAGATGTTTACATAAGACTCATGCATTCAAGCTGCAGAACCCCAAAGACCAAGAGATCCCTGCCAGAAAGAAAAGAAATGGAGTATATAATTCCCAACCAGTTGAGGGAAAACTCAAGTTTAAGAAATTTCAAGCTATCCAGAAAAGCAAATACGGAAATAAAAAACAAAAAGGTTTATTTATAATCCCAAATTTAAAAAAATATAAAGTGTCAGTGAGAGTGTGAACTGTGAGGAGCTCAGATGGATTTGGTGGGAGTTTTAATTGCTACAAACATATTGAAAAGCAATTGAAGATACCTAATATAGTTGAGGATATGACTATCCTTTCACCCAGTAGTTCTTGTACTTGCATAATGATATGTGTACAAGAATGTTTCTTGAGAAATTGTATGCAAAAGCAAAAAAATTTTAATTAAACATCAATCTGAAAATGGGCAAATAAATTGTGGAAGGGTCATGGTGAGAATTACAACAGAGCAGTGAGTAATGAATGAACAAGTGCTAAACTGTCAACATAAATGAGCATGACAATGTCGAGTGAACCATTTAGCAGAGATGAAACATTGTGCATATGGTATAAAGGACATGCAAGAGATTATGTATACATGAGTATATATGCAGGCTGTGTATATCACATGTATAAGTGGAGTGTGAAGAAAGATGTATAGTAAACACACAAAAATGCACAGAGTTTAATTTAAAAAACTAATTCAAGAGCATGGTTACTTACTGTAATGTGGGTGTAGATTGGAGACTATGAGAAGAATATGGATTGGACTGTGAAGGCATACCAGCAGCCTTCCCCTGTACGAGCAATATTTTATTCCTTAACTAGATCATTATATTAAGAATTGTGCTTTTATGTCTGAATACATTTATATGCAATATGCAAAATCTGTGTTAAAAAATGCAAAAAGAAGAGAGGAAGTTTTTGAAAATAAATGTATTTTGTTTATGTGGAGGCTTTATTGTTTCCACTTCTCAACATTTTTCATGAACACACACACGTATATATATAATCTGAAGCAAAACCTTTGTCTTACCTTTGTGAAGTCGAGGGTGATTGGTGACTGAGCAGCTGGGGAATAGGGAGGTATGGATAAGACCTCTTTCCGACCTTGGACCATCTCAGGCCGAGGCTGCCTGAACTGTAAAGATAACATTTTTATCCTCCTTAACAGAGTGTAACCTTAAGTTGCTTGAAACCCCGCCTGCTCTGAGTGTAAGTGGCATTCTAGGAGCCGTCAGCTGCAGTCAGGAGGCACACAGGAAGTTCATGAACCGGCTGTGAAGACACAGCACTCATATGCAAGAGCTTAAGTACATTCTTTGACGTAGAACAGGTCAGGGTTGGGAGCACTTCAAGGCTGTTTTGCAAGCTTGCCCCACTAGGCCTTCTGTGCTAATGTGATTAATTCATTTGTAATTATTTGCAATGCACACTTCAGTTTTGTATTTATAAACTCACAGCATTGAGTCCTCTATTTGTACTTCTTTTGTGCATCTGGCTCTCATAAATCCAGAGGAAGCCACACAGCTCTGGAGAAGCCCCAAAGCACATGGCATTTTCTAACACCTGGCTACTGCCAAATTCTTGAGGCAAGATTCTCAGCTGAGTTTCTCAAGGATGGAAGCAGGCCCACTTATAGTGAAGGGAGAAATAGCTGCAAGAGAGATGTTGGGGGAAGGTGGGCTGTATTGGAAAGCCTCTTCCTAACACTTTGGAAAAAAACCATTCTCAGTAAAGAGAGAAGCACAAGGACTTTGCAGTAGATCAGAAACACCTTTAAATCATGGTTCAACAACTTGACTACATGATCTGTGGCTACATGATCTCTGAAGCTCAGTGCCTTGTAAATAGATACAAACTCTCCTTAGCATCTCTGCTCTGAGCCACCACGGACCATCTCTCTCCTGCAGGATTACTGCAGGAGCCTCCTGACCAGTCTCCCTGAAACAGCAGCCAGAGAGAGCCTTTGACCAAAGAAGCCCAGTGGTCCTACAACTCTGCTCAAAACCCTGCACAACCTCCCCATTTCTCTAGTGTCAAAGCCAGGGCCCCCATGACGCCATCGGAAGCTAACCTCTGTGCCCCTTCTCTCCCTGTTCTTCTCTCTCTTTCTCACTCTTTCTCTCCTTCTTTCTTTCTCTTTCTCTTTCTTTCTTTCTTTCTTTCTTTCTTTCTTTCTTTCTTTCTTTCTTTCTTTCTTTCTATTACTTCATGTATGGCTCTAAATTTTTTGTAGGCTTAAAAGATAATGGAAATTTGAAAAGTTTTTTTTTATAGAAAACTTTTGGTGAGGTTTTGATTTTTAATAAGGCATATGTACATAAGAGTTTTTCATGGAAAATAGTGGTTTTCCTATAGATGTCCTAAATCTATAGATACTTGTAGCATTCCTCAATGAGACCCAACCTGTGATAGTTTGAGACTTTTGTGGACCCATGAAAATTATGTTTTTAAATTAATCCATTTCTGTGGGTATGAACCTATTGCAGATAGGACCTTTTGATTAGATTCATTTAAGGGCTATCTGATTAGATTACTTCAGTAAGGAATAAGCCAGTGTGGGTCTTAATCTACTTACTGTCCTTTATAAATGGGATGAATACAGAGAGAGAGACAGAGAGAAACCTCCAGAAGCAGAGAGAGAAAGTCCCATAAGCCAGAAGCTGAAATCAACAGAAACCAGGAGAGAGAAAGCCACAGGAGCAGAGAGAAAGCTGGAGGACGCCAGAAGCTGAAAGCAATGAGACCTGGAAGAGAAGAGAGAGATGGCAGATGTCACCATTGTGCCCTGCCATGTGACTGGAGTCAAGGATTGCCAGTAGCTGTGTCTTCACCTGATGCCTTGATTTGGACAGTTTTCTCAGCCTTGGAACTGTAAGCTTATAAATTAATAAATCCCCATTGTAAAAGCCAACCTGTTTCTGGTATATTGCCTTGACAACCTTTAGCAAGCTAAAACTCAAACACAGAACACTAAGATGCAAGGTAGAAAAGGCAAATCTTTGAGACCCCAGAAGAGTTGCATCTAAGTTGACAGTCTTCTGAAGCACCTGTGATCTATTGATGGAAAACACCAAGAGGAAGGGGTACACGGATAGCCTTCTACAATTCTCCATAAACATTACATTTGTAAACTGGACTTCTGATAAAGAGAGTTTTAAATCAAAGAACATATTCCTATAAACAATCTAAACACTTCAGAAGAATATAAAAAAATTAACCTATCCCACACCACTCTCCACAAGTACCACTTTTAATAATTGTGCATCTTTCCAGAAAAGTTCTGTGCTTTTGCAAACACACTTACCTAATCTTTTAATATAAAACATGGTATAACACAAGTGAGACCTGTCTATGCTTGTTCTTTTGTAATTTCTTCACTTAATATCTTTCATAGTTTCTAGTATCATCTCACCAAGATGTAAAACAACCCACAGCATGAAGTACCCATGTACATGCCTGTTGATGGACATTTGGTTTGTTTCCTTTGTTTGCTACTGGAAACAATGATGCCCTGAAAATAATTGCATAAACTTATTTGCACATTTGGGAGAGTGCATTTGTAGCTTATTTCCTAGCTTATCCTACAAAATGACATTATTATTTCAAAGGTCATATGCATTATGAATGCTGATGTATTTATTTCCAAATTGCTCTCCCAGACACTCTCAGGAACAAGGAAGAGTGATAGTCTCCTTCACAAAGGTTATTTTCAAATTTATTAATCTTTGCCAAATTGGTGAGTGAAAATTGGTATCCCATTATTTTAGTTGGTATTTCACCACTTTATGTCAACTGAGAGTTTTGGTAAGACAGACACACATAGTTCAAGCTCATTCCTTGCCAAGAGTCTGAAATGAGGATTTTCTATGGCTGATTATGGCATGATTTTAGAAATCAAATGAGTAGATATTCCAATAAACTGATCTTCTCTAGTTAAAATAAAGGAGCAAACTTCAGGCTCTCACACCTAGATAGCCTCCCAGAGGCTTCAAAATCAAGTCCAGATCTTGAGTTTGGCATTGGAAAGCTCTTCATAATGTGGTTTGTGAATTTTTCTTTGACTCAGTCACTTGGCAAGGCACTTCTTCACTCTGTGCTCCAGGAATATTAGACTCAGGTATCTTCTTAACATTAGCAACAGTGATTTTTGGCTTGCAATGATTTTTCATAATGCTGTATAACTCCTGATTATCTTGCAAGACTCCACAGAAGGGTCATGCATTCTGGCAGACTGTTTCTGAACTCTTAGCAGCCGGATGCATCTCCTCTCTTCTCATTTCTACCCATAGCCCATTTGTTTGTAGGTCTCACCTTTGTACCAAGAATTTCCCACATGGAGTCTGTGCTCCCAAGGGTTGCACAAAACCACCTATGGGAGGATGGGAAGACAGTGATAGAACTTAATTTGTTTTCTCATCCTTTTGTGGTTTCCAGTTTTGTGTATGTGTAGTGACAAAGAACACACATTTTTTAAAATAATCGATACTCTACTCCTCTTCTGGGCTACACTTAGTGACTTGTTTCCAAAGAGTAGAATGTGCGTTTGCAGGGGGGCAGGGAGGAGTACTTTTCCATGGAAGAACCCTGACAAATGCAACCTCAGCCAAGTAACTGAAGTCTACCTCATCAGTGATGAGCCAAGTGGATGGCGCTTGTCGTGGTTTGAAACTGTATGTACCCCACAAAGTCATGTTCTTAAAACTAATCCATTCCTGTGAGTGTAAACTTATTGTAAGTAGGATTTTTTTATTATATCACTTCAGTTAAGGTGTGGCCCAGGGTAGGTCTTAATCCTCTTACTGGAGCCCTTTATAAGAGAATAAAATTCAGACAGAGAGAAAGCCATAGAAGCAAGAAGCTGAAAGCAACAAAACCCAGAAGAGCAGAGAGAGAGCAGCAGATGGCTGCCATGTGCTTTGCCATGTGACAGAGGAGTCCTGGATCGCTGGAAGTGGACTTTGGGAAGAAAGCATCTCCTGATGATGCCTTGATTTGGGCATTTTTCTCAGCCTCAAAGCTGGAAACTTGTGAGCTAATAAATTCCCACTGTTAAAAGCCAATCAGCAGCTTAGCAAATGAAAGCCACACATCCTTGATATGTGCTGGGGAGGGCACTTCACCCCCGTCATCTTCCTCCCGAAAATCCATAATGCCAGACTAATCATGAGGAAATATCAAAGAATCCCAAAGGAAGGGACATTCTGTAAAATGCATAACTGCACTCCACAAAACTGTCAGGGCCATGAAAAGGTAAGTCTAAGAAACTTGTCACAGCTGAAAGAAGCCTAAGGAACCAAGACAACTGAATGAAAAATATTGCCCTGGATGGGATGCTGGAAGAGAAGAAGGACACGAGTAAAAAGACTAGTGAAATTCAAATGTAGCCTGGAGATGTTAATAGCAATGTGCCTACATAGGCGTCTTAGTTGTGATAAACGCACCATGGTGAAATAAGGCGCTAACATTGGAGGAAAATGGCTATGGGATGTATAGAGCTCTCTGTATCAAGCTTTTGTACAATTTCAGTAAATTGAAACACATTCTAAAACAAAAAGTTCAAACTCTACATCTCACTAGCTATGTGACTTCTAGTAAGTTACATAACCTGTCTATGCCTAAGATTTTTCCATCTGAACACATGAGTCATTAAGAGTTCATTAAGAGCACTTAAAATGGTTTCCATAAAACTTTTCAAAAAGATAAAATAAATAGCCGTAAATGTATTGTTGCAAGATGAGATGATTTTCGGCGTTAGAATTGTGCATCCTCACTGGGTGGTAGCACACAAGCTCACATAGTAAGGGCTCAGTAATGTCTACTGAATGATTAATTAATTAATCATCATCAAACTCTTCAGGGATGGAGAGTGCAGGAATGTTAGCTGTTTTATCACAAAAATGCCCCCACTAGCTCATTAAAAAATAACACATTAATTTTGCTCCCAAATTTTTTGCACTGTAGAGCATGGCTAAGATAATTTGGAAAATTTCTACGGCAGGCACTATGAGTAACCAGCACAGCTCTAGGAGAAATCCCAACATTGCTATTAGTAAAGCACGATCTTCAAGCAGTAAATTTTCTCTTTAAACTTTCCAGAATAAATTATTGGCTAAATGTATTCCTCGACAAGCAAATGAATTAGCCTCCTGTCAGAGGTTATAAAAAATGAGCCAATTAAAGTTTTCATGACAACTGCCCAAAATCATGACTTTTATTAACAACTATTTGCTAATGTCTTCTTTTTCCCCCGACTTCTGTTAGACAATTATCTATGGAGGCAACACCTCCTCTGTGACAGTCAGACCATGTCATTTGTGTGTGTTGCCTTTTACTGGGAGAGCACAAAACAATTACACGTCATTAAACTAGAAAGGGGAAAAGGAAGAGTTCTAGAACATTCTGATTCTCATTTGGCTGATTATTTAATTATTTCTTCTTCCCCTCAACATTTTCCTTCCTCCCCACAACCACCAATCCTTACATTAGGTCTCCTGGCTCCCGTCCCTGAGGCGCCAATATTTTCCTCCATGTTTTCTATTGCTTAATATTTCTTCTATTGTATGCTCTGCCTTCCACTTTCCCCCCCAGAACCCTACTATTTTATTCTTTCTCTCTCTTTCTTT
>JAQZBX010058930.1:0-17640 GCA_029593785.1 Cabassous unicinctus | reverse complement strand
AAGAAAAAAATATATAAAACTTTAAAAAACTAAAAATTAAATTAAATTAAAAGTTTGGCATATTAAAATATAATGAAAATATTAAAAAAAATTTTTGATGTTTTGCCTTTCATCACTGTAATATCTGTTGTCTTGTATGAACAGTTGCATTTTCTTCAATTTATTCCCCAGTGTCTTACTATTTTTCATTTTGTTTTCAAAAGGAGTTTTAGGTCATAGTAAAGTCTCATACAAAATACAGGAGACTCATATACCCAACATCCTTTCCTTTTCCTGCTTCCCATATTAACACCTTTTTATATGTGGATGGTAACTTTGTTATAACTGATATACAAATGACTTACATTATGATTTACATTTTAGACAATAATCTTTTATAAATTTTGATGACATTTAACATGGCCTATGTCCATCATTGCAAGATCATGTAGAACACTTCCATTGCCCACTAAATATCCCCTGTTTGAGCTATTCTATTCTTCCCTCCCAATCCCCTCAGGCCCCACAATGACCCTCTGGCTTCACTCCCTGCATGACAAGATTCATAGTTACTTGCAACAACACCAACATCTTGATAAACTGGTTTATCCTCCCCTATTAGGAACTGCCAATGATCTCGAGAGACTCCCATCTCTCTGTTTGTGAACAAATTGGTCCTCCCCAGGATGGGATTCCAACTCCTTCCTGCTCATTATATGGATTTCCACCCACTGATACAACACATTATGACAAAATGATCACTCACACACTCTCTAGAAGTCTGCTCCAGGTGTGCCCTATCCCACATGCCCCCTGATTTAACACCCTAAACCAGTAACCCTTCCTTGTTATATTGCCGTAAGATCATTCCCAACTTTGTAGTTTCAACCACATACCCAAAAATCCCCAATGTTCACCTGGTCTTTCTCCTAACCCTCCCCCCAGTTCTCTGGACCTTCCAACTCACCCCGTCAATCTACTCACCTGTGTAACCTGCACCACCCAACCTAATAGTATTGCTATCCTTCTGTCATATCCCTTCAATGCACAACTACACACTTTCACCTTCCCATAGATTACGTCCCTATGGGTGTTGGCTCACAACCTTCTTCTCCCTTTCTATTTCCTGTAAGCCTATCTTCCAGACAATAGCTCTCTGGGTCTGCTCAATTTGCTTAATTCATATCAGTGAGATCATGTACTGCTCATCCTTCAATGCCTGGCTTGCTTCAGTAAACATAAAGTCCTCAAGATCCATCCATGTTATCCCATGTGTTAGCACTGTATTACTTCTTACAGCTGAGAAATATTCCATTTTATGCATGTACCACATTTTGCTTATCCATTCATCTGTTGATGGGCATTTGGGTTGATTCCAACTTTTGGCAATAGTGAATAATGCCGCTATGAACGTTGGTGTGCATTTATCTGTCCTTGTCTTTGCTTTCAATTCTTCTAGGTATATACCCAGCAGTGGTATTGCTGGATCATATGGCAGTTCTAGAGTTAGTTTTTTGAGGTACTGCCAAACTGTCTTCCACAATGGCTGGATCATTCTACATTCCCACCAGCAGTGGATAAGGGTTCCCATTCTTCCACATCCTTTCCAACACTTATAGTGCACAGGTTTTTTTTGTTTTGTTTTGTTTTTTTTAAGTAACTGCCAGTCTAATGGCTGTAAGATGTTATCTCACTGTAGTTTTGATTTCCATTTCCCTAATAGTGATGTGGAGCATCTTTTCATGTGCTTTTTAGCCATTTGTATTTTTTCCTTGGAGAAGTGTCTTTTCAGGTTGCTTGCCCAGTTTTTAAATGTGTTGTTAGTCTTTTTATTTTCAAGCTGTAGGATTTATTTTTATATGCTGGATATTAGGCTCCTATCAGATATATGGCTGCCAAATATTTTCTCCATTGGGTAGGCTGCCTTTTTACTTTCTTGATAATGTTCTTCTGGTGCAAAAGTTTTTAATTTTGAAGAGATCTCATTTATTTACTCTTCTTTCACTGCTTGTGCTTTGGATGAAAAGTTCATGAAACCATTACCTATTACAAGGTCCTGTAGATGCTTCCGTACATTGTCTTCCAAGGTCCTTATGGTCTTGGCTCTTATATTTAGATCTTTGATCCATCTTGAGTTGATTTTTGTATAAGGTGTGAGATGGTGTTCCTCTCTCATTCTTTTGAATATGGATATCCAGTTCTCCAAGCACCATTTCTTGAAGAAGCCATTCTCTCCCAGTGAAGTGGGATTGGTGGCATTGTTGAATATCAGATGACTGCATATTTAAGGTTCTATATCAGAACTCTCAATTTGGTCCCATTTGTCAGTATTTCTATCCTTGTGCCAATACCATGGAATTTTGACCACTGTAGCTTTGTAGTATGTTTTAAAGTCAGGTAGTGTGATCCCTCAAATTCCATTTTCTTTTACAATATGCCTTTGCTATTCAGGGCCTCTTTCTCTTCCAAATAAATTTTGTAGTTAGTTTTTCCAACTCAGTAAAAAGAAATGTTGTGTTGATTTTTATTGGGATTGCATTAAATCTGTAGATTAGTTTGGGTAGGATAGACATCTTAATGATGTTTAGTCTTCCTATCCCTGAACAGGGAATATTCTGCCATTAATTTAAGTCTTCTTTGATTTCCTTTAACAGTGTTGCATAGATTTCTGTATATAAGTCCTTTACAGCTTTAGTTAAATGTATTCCTAGGTATTTGATTCTTTAAGTTACAATTGTAAATGGTGTTTTTTTCTTGATTTCCTCCTCAGATAGCTCATTATTTTTGTACAGGAATGTTACTGATTTTTGAGCATAAATCTTATAGTCTGCATCTTTAATGAAATCATTTATAAGTTCTAGAAGCTTTGTTGTAGATTTCTCAGAGCTTTCAACGCATAGGATCATGTAGTCTGCAAACAGTGAAACTTTTACTTCTTCCTTTCCAATTTGGATGCCTTTTATATCTTTTTCTTGCCTCAGAGATCAAGCAAGTACTTCTAAGACAATGTTAAATAGGAGCACTGATAGTGGGCATCCTTGTCTTGTTCCCAGTCTTAGAGGGAAAGCTTTTAGGATTTCATCATTGAAGATGATGTTAGCTGTAGGTTTTCCATGTATGCCCTTTACCATGTTCAGAAAATTTCCTTCTATTGCTATCTTTTGCAGTGTTTTTGCAGGAAATTGTGCTGTATCTTGTTGAATCCTTTTTCTGCATCTATAGATATGATCATGTGATTTTTTTCTTTCAATCTTTTTTTTGTGTGTGGTGTATTACATTGATTGATTTTCTTATGTTGAACCATCCTTGCATACCGGAGATGAAACCCACTTGGTCATGGTGGATAATTTGTTTGATATGCTGTTGAATGAGATTAGGAAGTATTTTGTTGAGGATTTTAGCATCCAGTTTCATTAGAGAGATGGGTCTGAAATTTTCCTTTCTTGTGGCATCTTTGTTTGGCTTTCATATTAGGGTAATATTGGAATCATAGAATGAGTTAGGCGATGTTCCCTCTACTTCTATTTTTTGTAACAGTTTAAGCAGAATTGGTGTTAGTTCTTTCAGGAATGTTTTGTAGATTTCACCTGTGAAGCCATCTGGGTCTGTGCTCTTCTTAGTTGGGAGGATTTTGATGAATGAGTCTATCTCTTTACTTATAATTGGTCTGTTGAGTCCATCAATGTCTTCTTTCATCATTGTAGGCTGTTTGTGAGTTTCTAGGAATTTCTCCATTTCCTCTAAATTATCATTTTTGTTGGCATATAATTTTTGAAGGTATCCTCTCATGGTACTCTTTATTTCTGTGGGGTCAGTGTTGATATCCCCTTCCTCATTTCATATTTTATGTATTTGCATCTTCTCCCTTTTTTTCTTTTTTTAGTCTGGCTTAGGGTTTGTCAATTTTATTGATCTTCTTGAAGATCCAGCTTTTGGTTTTGTTTATATTTTTCTAGTGCTTTCTTATTTCTATTTCATTTAGTTCTGCTCTAATCTTTATTATATCCTTCTTTCAACTTCCTTTGGTGTTAGTTTGTTGTCCTTTTTCTAATTCCTCCAAGTGTGCAGTTAGGTCTTCAATTACAGCTCTTTTTTCTTTTTTGATATTTGCATCTATGGCTATGAATTACTTCTCAGTACAGTTTTTGCTGCATCGCATAGGTTTTGATATGTTGTGTCATCATTTTCATTCATTTCAAGGTAGTTACTGATTTTTTTGAGATTTTCTCCTTGAACTATTATTTGTCTAATAATGTGTTGTTTAACTTCCACATCTTTGTGCCTAATCTGTTTCTCTGGCTGTTACTGATTTCCAATTTCATCCCATTGTGGTCAGAGAAATTACTTTGTGTAATCTCAATCTTTCTGAAATCATTGAGATTTTTTCTGTGGCCTGGCATGTAGTCTATATCTTGGAGTATGATCCATGTGCACTCAAGAAGAATGTATATCCTGCGGTATTTGGGTGTACTGCTCTGCATATGTCTATTTGATCCAGATCCTCTAATGCAGTAATCAAATTATTTGATTCTTTATTGATTCTCTGTCGAGATGTTCTGTCTAATGGTGATAATGATGCATTAAAGTCCCCCACTATAATTGTAGAGGCATCTATTTCTCCACTTAGTTTTTCCAGTGTTTGCCTCATGTATTTTGAGGTGCCTTGATTAGGTGCATAAATGTTTTTGATTGTTCTTTCTTCTTGAAAGATTACCCCTTTCACTACTATATAGTGTCCACCTTTGTTTCTCACAATAGTTTTGTATTTGAAGTCTATTTTGTCCGATGTTAGTATAGTTACTCCTGTCATTTTTTGGTTATTGTTTGCTTATAAGATTGTTTTCCAAACATTCACTTTCACCCTCTTTGAATCCCTGGGTCTAAGGTTGGTTCTTGTAGACAATATATAGATGGGTGATATTTCCTTATCCATTCTGCCAATTTGTATCTCTTGACTGGTGAGTTTAATCCATTAACATTCAATGTTTTCACTCTCAAGGAATTACATACATTATCCATATTTTCTTTGGCTTTATATATGTCATATGTGGTTTTTATTTGTCTTTTTGTGTTTTTAGTTTTTCTTACACTCCCCTCCAACTCTCTCTCTCCTGTTTTTCTTTTTCCTTTCAACCAGCAGAACTCCCTTTAGTATTTCTTGAAGGGCAGGCTTCTTAATAGCATACACTTTAATTTCTGTTTATCTGTGAATATTTTGAACTCTCCATCATTTTTGAATGACAGCTTTACTGGATAGAAAATTCTTGGCTGGACGTTTTTTTTTTTCTTTTAGTTCCTTAACTATGTCATACCACTGCCTTCTTGCTTCCATGGTTTCAGATGATAAATCACACTTAATCTTATTGAGCTTCCATTGTATGTAATCTTTCTCTTTTCTCTTGCTGCTTTCAGTATTTTCTTTTTGTCTTGAGCACTGGACAGTTTGTCGAGTATATGTCTTGGAGTAAGCCTGTTGGGATTTATACAGTTTGGGGTGCACTGTGCTTCCTGGACTTGTATATCCCTCTTCTTCAATAGGTTTGGGAATTTTCCAGCTATTATTTCCTCCAACACTCCTTCTGTCTCCTTTCCCTTCTCTTCCCCCTCTGGGATGCCTATAATGCATATGGTTTTGCATTTTTTGTTGACATTTAAATTCCTAATTCCTGCTGGATTTTTTCCCTAACTTTTCATCTATCTGTCCTTCTATCTGTTTGGTTTCAGATGTACTGTCTTCCACATCACTAATTCTTTTCTCCGCCTGTTCAAATCTGCTGTTATGTGTTTCCAGTGTCTTTTTGATTTCTTGGATTGTGCTATTCATCACCATCATATCTGTTATCTTTTTATGTATGTTTACAATTTCTTCAGTAAGTTGTCCCATTTTTTTCTTAATATCCTTAATCTCTTCCTTCATTTCATTTAGTTGGTCCATTATATTTGTTTGAGCAGCTTTGATTAGCTGTTCAATGCTCTTCACCTTTCCTGGTTTTTTGTTTGTTCATTGGACTGAGCCATGTCTTCCTGTTTCTTAGTATGGTTTGTAATTTTTTGTTTCTGTCTGGTCATCTTTTTATCTTGATGGATTTATTCAATTGATTAGCTTCTCTCTTTACTCTAAAGTTTTACTTAATTGCTGTTATTGTGTGCCTGTTAAGTTTTCTATTTGACACTTTTTTCTTCATATTCTATTTCATTGCTGTTGTCTATGTTTGAATAACTGTTTTTTGGCTTCTTCTTTTTTCTGACCCTCAGTCTTCTGGGAGTTGGTAAGCAGTGTCCTGGTTTGCTGTGCCCTAAAGCAGGTCCCCATGGTAGCCTCTGGCTTTGTCTTTGTTGTTTTAGTGAGAGCTAAGTCTTATATGCCTAACCCATCCACCATGTTCTCAAAATCTTCCAAAAAACTCATTTTAGATACAAATACATAAACAGTTTACAAATGAAAGAATGGGAAAACAATACATGCTAAGACTAAGAAAAAGGAGCTTCATTGACTAAAATAATATCAAATTCAATAGATGGTCAGTTAAATACTGTTACACAGACAAGAAAAGATATTTATTCAATAAAGAGTCAATTCCTCAAGAAGATTTAACAGCAACATGTGCTTCTAATAACAGAACACAAAAACATATGAGGCATACTTTCACAAAATTGAAAGAAAATAGTTGTATAATAATTATTGATCTAGAAAATAATTGGTACTAAAGCACATTACTTTAAATAATCAAAAAATTGTACACAGACATCAGTAGGGAAAGAGAGGACTTGATAGATACTACCAACCAACTAGACCTAATTTCTTTAGGTCCTCTAGATCAAATTGATTTTCTCTCTTCCTGATTTACATGGCACTAACCTGTCTTCATAACACTTTTCATTAAATCAGGTGTGACATATATGATCATCTAAAGTAAAAATATTGATTAAAATGCTTAAATCAAGGGTCATGTCATGCACCTTTAGTGTCATCACAGAATACTGAGCTATGTACTTCATGCTTACTTACTGCCTTGATTGCTAAGATTTCAGTTCTTCACAACATTATCAAGTACTTACTACATACAGGGCACTGGACAAGACCCTAGATAGAGGGAGCACATGGTGTGATCAGGGTGGGGCTGAAAGAGTCTTAGTTATTAGAAATTGTTCTTGAAAAGATGTTTATAAACTAATTACCAAACAAAAAATATATATTATGAACAAAACTCCTGCCCTGTCTCAGTCTTTTAGTCATTTTGTATTGCTCTTTGCCCTTAATGATGCTTGTTTTCAACTCAATTTCATATTTTGTCTCATTTTTTTTATTCTAGAGTTTTCCAGGATCCTTTCCTCTATTCCAGTGTTTTCAATTGTCATCCACCTTCTGGTGGTTTGACTAGAAGAGCATTCAAACTTTTCTGGTTTCATTCATATCAGTAAATTGCTTGTTATATATTGGAAATCTATGTTATTTTAACTTAAAAATTAAAAAGATATGCAACTATAATAAGATATTTTATATAATAAATCACAAAATATAAATTAAAAAGAATTAGATTAAAAAAGAAATGGTATTAAATATTTTGTGTTATATCATCTCACTAACAGCAGCAGCATTATTATTATTATTAATGCTATCTTCAGAACAAGAAAGAAATATTATGATAAACATCCTTAATATTTTTGAACTCTTAGGTTAGCAGTATGGCACAACACTCCAAGAGCTTGTGAAAAATTTTAACCTAACATTTCTAAATGTCTGACATAGCTGATAAAAATAATACAAAAATTCACCTGTCCAAATGAGTGAGGAATGCCAGTTTAGAGTTGGTCCCAGAAGAGTGGGCACTTTGGTGGGCTCAAGCTGTTATACAAAAAGTCCTGGTATTTGGGTCATGGAACTTAGGAGACTTGTCATATTAAGATATCCAAGAAGAGATGTAGAGATTATGGAAAGTTTATGGAAAATCCCAACAGAATAATTTCAACATTGACCCCTATGGTTTTGGAGCAAGGCCTTGTTGTCTAGAGCAGAGAACTATAAACTTTGCAAGATTAACTCCCTGATCTATTATGAGTCCTACTAGAGTGAGAGCTTATGACCATGGGGCTTGTATTGACAGTGGAAATAGAATTTCCCTACATCAGATGAGATTTCCCAGACTATCAAAATATAGATTCCATTGGCACAGGAGCAATCCAGTATAAATGGTATATCCAGGATCAGGGACAAAAAGGATGTATTAGTCAGGGTTCTTTAGGGAAATAGAACTGAGAGGAGATATCTGTAAATAGTATGAATTTTTATAAAACTTTCTCATGGAAACATGGGGATGCACAAGTCCAAATTCCATAGGGTAGGGTGCAAGCCAGGGACTCAGATGAAGGTCTTCGTTGAATTCCCCAAAAGAAAGCAGCTATCTGAACTAGAGATGATGATTCTGAATGCTGAAATCTCTTCTCCTTTTAAGGCCTTCAACTGATTGGATGAGACATCACTCTTTAATGATGGCAATCTCCTCAGTTGATTGCAGATTTATCCAACCATCTACGCAATCAACTCACTGTTGGTTAAAGTCTACAAAAAGTCTTTGTATTACAATTTGCTGAGTGTTTCCTTTACCAAACACCTGGGCACAAATACCTGGCTGAGTTGACATATTAGCCTAACCATCACAGAGGACCATAAGTCACAGTAAGTTGCACAAGCAGGTACTGAGAAATCCATGTCTTCTGCATTGTTGAACTGTCATCTCTACCTAAGATCACACTTCTGTTCTCAGAGGAGTTCCTTTATGACAGCTGATAGAGAGAAAAGAGTTCAAGCTTAGTTATAAAATGGCCCTTGGGTAATTTGGTATATGCTGAAAAGTATTGCTATCAATCTATAAATCACACAGGAGTGACCTTCAGGGTATCAGTAAGGGCAAATCCTTCTTTGGCGCAGTGGATTGATTATTCATTTCTATTGACTATAATGAGATATAGAGCAAGGTAAGAAGGAATAAATTAATGAAGAGTCAAATGGTTTGGATGTTGCCAGTAGCCTTGGAAGAGAAAGATTAAAAAGTCAGATATTAGAAGTTTTGTGGAGAAATATATGGGTAGATCTATTGGGGTGGAAAAAAAGTGTGGAAATATTTATGCTACATGTTATATCCACCAGAAAGCCTGAACCATGGAAGAGACACTGAACAACGAAGTAAAAAGAATGACTCAGCCAGTTGAGGTCACTCAGCTTAGGTTATCTTCCAAGAAAGTGGTGGCTAAATAAGCTCATGAACAAAGTTGCTCTATTGGCTGAGATGGAGACATGCATGTGCCTAATGTCATGGACACCTGTCTTTCAAGGCTTGTGTAACTACTCTTGCTGCCAAATTTCCAACTTGATAGAAACAAAGACAAATATGGAGCTCCAATAAGACAATATGTCTAAAAGAGTTCAATTAGTCACTTGTTAGCAAGTTGGCTACTATAAACCCTTTTGAATCTATAGGGGAAGAATTCTTCTGACTGGTATTAACACAAAAACCAGGTGTGAGTTATCTTTCCAATCTACAAGGCTTCAAGCATCACCAATATCTGAGGGCTAACAGAGAGGTGCATAACATTGCATTGGATCAAGAAATTTACTTTATATAAAAGGAGCTGTGGCACTCAGCAATGTTAGATCCACTGGTCTTATCATAATCCACATCACCCAGAAGATCATGGCTTAAAATAATTCTTGAATGGCCTTCAGAAGATACAACTGAGGGTTCATTTTGGAGTGGATGCACTATGATGATGGGGCAGCATCCTCCATGGTGCAGTATATTCCAAAACCCAGTGGGCATTAATTATATGGTAACATGTTCTCAGTAGTTTGAATACTTGGGACTAGTAAAACCCTAGTGACCCACACAGAAAATCTGTACTCTGAACTCTTATCTCTGGCTGAATGTGTTTAGAGATCCTGATTCTTAGAGTGTAAATGGATTTACCAGGAAACACAGAGAAGAAAGAATTCCATTGTTTTTAGAGTTAAAATTGTCATCTCTTTACTTTCATTGTGTGGTAAGAGATCAACAGTCAATGAAAAGTGTCATGAGAGTTGCATGAGTAATTGATCCAGAAAATCAATAAAAGGAAATTATGCTGCTACACAATGGGATCAGTAAAGAATATATTTGAAACTCAGATGATCCATAGGCATCTTTGGTTCTCCTTTCCTCAAATAGAGAAATGTAACCAAATGTCTTGAATGTCATGGTGACACGGGTTTCAATATCTCTCAGATCTGATTTCTCTGTCAAACAACCATGTGAGTAACCTAGTCTGCCAGAGATAGTTGCCAAAGCTGAAGGGATTCAGGAAGAAAAAGTAGATGAATATTAATATGGTCTAGAGACTAGCTTAATAAGTGGCAGCTCTAAGATGACACATAACATTCCTCTTGTAATATCCAGAAAGAGAAAAACCAAAGCTCTCTAGTGTTTATTCCCTTAATTTATTATAGGAAACAAGTGTTCTGAACAATGAAAGAGGTAGACTTCTTGGATCAGTGTTTCACAGCTTAGATTCCACTTTATTTCCTTAGCATTTAGTGCACCGGTAACTGAGGGTACTGAGTTCCTCTCTAGGATTTAGCCTTGATTAAAGAAAGCTGCCTCATCAACATCACAGACCATGCTTGGGGCAGCCTGCATTCAATCCTTAACCATGATAGTTATATGTTCTAGGCCTACTGGCCATAAAGCATGGAAAAGCTGAAGTAACCTACCAGATGTGTATTTCTCCATGGGAATGGTTAAGAATTATCTATCATTTCTTATACAGAAAAATAACGACTGTGGTTAACAGTAAAAATATGAAGTTTTTATCTCATGGATTATAACAAAAGGACAATATTAATTCATGGTGTTAACAATATGGAAAGTATGGAAAAATATATCAAATGTAAGCTATTGATCACAATTAGTGGTAATAGTCTTTTGATATTCTTTCATAATCTGTAACAAAAGTTCCACAACAATGTTTGTTGTTGGTGGAGGGGTGATGTATGAGAAATCTGCACATTATGCATGGTTGTTTTGTAAGCTTACAATTTAATAAAAATTTTTAAAAATCATATCAAAATAAACAGAAAATTATATGCTAAATCATAGAAAATTCATAGAAGAATACAGAAAATGTGAATTAAACCATTACAGTGAATGAAAAATCCTCCAAGAAAATCAACCATGGATATTGAAAAACTCTAACACAACACCTCAGCATGAACTCATCAACTTTAAGCTTGCATTTGTGTGTGTGTGTATATATATATACATATATGAATGTCTTTTATGTTAAAACATATTATATGAAAAAATAAAAAATCAGTAAAGAAATGAAAACTGACTAATATTGAAAGTACTTATCAGAAAAAGAGAAGCTCATTTTAAAATGGAGACAGAATTTCAAGGTTCTCAAGGTATTGAAGAATGGTAGAAAAAGACCATAAGAATGAAAATTAAACAAAAGGATTAAAAATAAAATCAGAGATAATATTATGAGTATGGAATATTAGCAAGGGTGATCAATAAATTTGAAGACTCTTAAGAAGAAAATAAAATGATGGAGCAGAAACAAAATTTAAAATATAATCCTTGAAAAATTAGAGGAATAATAGAAATTTTAAATCTACTTATTGAAATTGCCCACCATATACTTGTGATAATTGATCCAAAAAAGACAACTCTAAATCATATCATAGTAGAAGTATTGGACTTGGTGATAAAGAAAATTTATCTGCAGCTCAAGGTAGAAAGACAACATCACTTCTAAATGTCATTCCAAAGAATGGAATGTCACTTCCAAAGAATGGAAATCATGTTGACAACTGAATCTACAACAGTAACATGGAAAAGCAGGACAACTGTAAATCAACAGTGTAGATGAAAAATGGTGTAATTGGAAGTTCTACATATTCTTCCCTCCACCAGAAAAAATAAAAGAGCTGGACAAAGAGATTGGAGTTAATTATGCAATGAAAATTAAAACAGAGTGGACAACAGCCACAACCATGGAAGATGCAGATTACAAGAGAGGTTGTTAATCTTCTGAGATTTTATGAATTGGGTAATATACAAGAAAAAAGAAAAAAGAAATAAAAAACATTCCCCAACCTTCAGTCCCACAGCCCTCCATAAATATTGATCTGTGGAAAAGGTAATGCCTGTGGAAACTGTGGACCATATTCCAGGAGCCGCCAGCAGGGCCTAGGGCAGGCAGAGGAAACTCTGCTTTGTGAAATGTTGGGATTCCAAACTGAGGCTGGTCTAATAAAACTCAGAGAAACCAGTGCAGATGCTAGTCTTGTGTTTTGGGCTGTCATCAAAAGTAGCTACTTGCTTCTCACTATAACACCCTACTAAGATTTTGAAAAGGCCATATACATTTTTTGTTTTGTTTGATTGTTCTCCTCTCTTTTCTCTGCGTCTCTCTCTCTTTCTCTTTTATTTTCTTTGATTTGGTGGTCCTTGCAGGAGAAGGGAAGGTGCTGTCCTCAATTTCAGCATTTTCAGAAGCAGTGGCTTCCAAATGGCATCTTGAGTAGGCAATTCAACTGTTTTTTGTTTTTTTGGGGGTGTGGGGGAGGCATGATGAATCTGTGAGGAAATCTCAAAAGAAATCAGTTTCAGCCCTCAACAAGTGAAAATTAAAAATCCTTTTGGACTGAGAAGATGAAGAAGTCAATTTCCAGGGTAACCACAATATAATACTCAGAACATCCAGTTCTCAAAAAACAATTGCAAAACATAAAAGGAAATAGGAAAAGATGGCCCAGTCATAGGAAAGTAAAACCAAATAAATGGAAACTATCCCTGAGGAAGCCTAGTCAATGAATTAAATAATTAAAGATCTTCAATCAATTTTCTTGAAAAAGATCAATGAACTAAAGGAAATTGTATACACAGAACTAAAGGAAATCAAGAAAATGATATATAAATAAGATAATTATTACAATAATTAGATGTAAATTATAGAAGAAGCAAGAAGAAATTCTGCAGCTGAGATGCACAATAACTGAAATGAAAATTTCAATAGGGAAGATGAACATCAGATTTGAGCAGGCCAAAAAGATCACCATATCTGAACACAAGATAAATGAAGTTGTCCAATCTGAATAGCAGAAAGAAAAAAAAAAACAATAGTATTGAACAGAGTCCAAGGAACTTGTGGGACACCATCAAGTGTACCAAAATATGGATCATAGGAATCTCTGATGGAATAGAGGAGTCAGAAAGAATATTTGAAGAAATGATAGCTTAAAACTTCCCAAATATGATGAAAGACACTTTGTATGCACATTCAAAGTTTCCAACAAACTACACACAGGATAATTTTAAAGAGATGTACAAAGAGACATATTATAGTTCAATTTTCAAAAATATGAAAACAAATAAAAAACCTGGAAAACAGCAAGGGGGAAGTGATGTGTCAGGTTCAAGGGATCCTCATTAACATTAATTGCTTGGTGGCTTTGTCAAATATTATTTGGCCATATATGTGAGTTTCTATATCAAAACGCTCAATTCAGTTTCATTGGTCAGTATATCTATTCTTGTGTCAATACCATGCAGTTTTTGACAACTGTAGCTTTGTCATACGCTTTAAAGTCAGATAGTTTGATTCCCCCAATTCTGTTTTTCTTTTTCAATATGGTTTTGGCTATTCAGGGCCCCTTTCCCTTCAAAATAAATTTCAAAATTGGATTTTCCAGTTCAGTAAGACATGCTGTTGTAATTGTTATTGGGATTGTGTTAAATCTCTAAATAAATTTGGGTAGGATAGACATCTTAAAAATATTAATCTTCCAATCCATGAACATGAATCTTTCTTCAATTTATTTAGATCTTCTATGATTTCCTTTAACAATGTTGTGTAGATTACTTTTACAAGTCCTTTACATCCTTAAAGTATATTCCTAGATATTTGATGCTTTATTACTTTTCCTTGAATTATTCTTCAGATTGCTCATTACTGGTGTACAGAAATGCTATTAATTTTTGCTTGTTAATCTTATATCTTGCCACTTTATTGAACTTGCTTATCAGTTCAAGAAGCTTTTTTTGTAGAATTTTTGAGGCTTTCTACATAAAGGATCATATCGTCTACAAATAGTGAAATTTTTACTTCTTCCTTTCCAATTTGGATGCCTTTTATTTCTTTTTATTGCCTAAACATTTGAGCAAGTATTTGAAATTCAATGTTAAATAAGAGCAGTGATAGTGGGCATCTTTGTTTTGTTCCAGATATTAGAGAGAAATCCTTTAGCATTTCACCATTGAATATGATATTATATGTGGGTTTTTCATATATACCTTTTATCATATTGAGGAAGTTTCCTCCTATTACTATCTTTTTTTTAAAAAATGAAAATATATGGAGAATTTTATTTTCTATATTATATGTATTATATATATTTGATGGATACAAAATAATTTTTCACTAAGCAGATACTTGTGAAATTATCCTAGGCTTAGGTTCTTTAAAGAAAATCAGGAGAAATGGAGTCAAATGCCTCAAAAGTCAATATTCTAAAATACACAGGACTATGTCTAAGGACTAAGAAGTCAATATTCAGAAGGTTCAAATGAACATTAATGCAATTTACAAATATCATTTCAATGAGGCTAGCAAATCTAATCAGACACATGGGTATATAAAAGACCAGCAATACCAAAATGTCTAGAAGGATCTCTTTCTACTTATTCTTATCTTTTGAGATGTATTTATAAAAAAATATATACAGTAGTTTTCCAAATGCTTTTTCTGGATCAATAGAGATGTTCATGTAATTTTTTCTTTCTCTCTGTTAGGGTGTTGTATTACATTGATTTATTTTCTTATGTTGAACCATCCTTGCATGCCAGGAATAAGACCCACTTGGTCATGGTGTATAATTGATTTGATGTGCTGTAGAAAATTATTAGCAAAGACTCTGGGAGAAGTGGCAAGATGGCATTGGTTTAAAAGGGCACTCACCATCTCTCTCACAAGGGATGCCTTAGTGGGGGTGCAGCTAATGTGTTTCTTGTTGGCTGTCTTTCCTTTTCCTTGATTTCCCCTTTTCTATGTATGCCAATTTTGTCTACCAATGCTATCTCTTTTCCTTCCTTCATCTTCCTATCTTCTGCTTTCTGTTGTTGTTCTTACATTCCAACTCTCTTTTTTAGCCCTCAATTTCTATGATCCTTATTTCTATCACATCTACCCTGTTTTCTTTCTTTTATTAATTTTCTTTCTCTTTGTCTTTTCTTTTCTCTTTCCATCTCTCCTCATCATTCTGGCCTTTTAATTCA
Source organism: Cabassous unicinctus (assembly GCA_029593785.1). NCBI lineage: Eukaryota > Metazoa > Chordata > Mammalia > Cingulata > Chlamyphoridae > Cabassous > Cabassous unicinctus. The sequence continues at coordinate 2,350 of JAQZBX010058930.1, read as the reverse complement.
TTATATATATTTTTCTCTATTAGGTTTCCCATTTCATTGCTGGTACTCCACTTTTTTATTCCTAACAGTATACTGCTTACATGAGTTAAATATTCATTTTCTAAGGTCTTATACAGTACCTCTTCTAACTTTTACTATTATTATTATTATTCTTTCTCTCTTCTTACCTCTTTTGCTTTCTCTGGCCCTAATCTTTTTCCCTCAAGGGAACACAGACAACAGCAAGGAAATAGAATAAGAGGAACAAAGTGTCAAAGAGAAAACTTAGCACACACATAAAAACAGCAACTAAACAAAACCTTAGAGTAGGATGGGAAGCTATTCAAATCAATAAACCCATCAAGATAAAATGATGACAAAACAGCAACAAAAAATTACAAACCACACTAAGAAACAGGAAGACATGGCCCATTCCAATGAACAAACTATAAACCGGGAAGAGATGCAGAACATTGAACAACTAATCAAAGCCATATAAACAAATATCATGGACCAAAGTAATGAAGTGAAGGATGAGATCAAGGATATTTAGACCACACTGGGAAAACATACCAAAGAAATTTTAAACATACATAAAAAGATAACAGATTTGATGGTGATGAATGGCACAATCCAAGAAATCAAAAATACACTGGAAGCACATAACAGCAGGTTTGAACAGTCAGAGGAAATATACTGTGATGTGGAACACAGTATATTTGAAATCAGATAGTAGAACAAATAGATAAAAAGATAGAAAAAATTCAGCAGGAACTTAGGGCTTTGAATGACAACACAAAACACGCAAACATATGGATTACAGGCATTCCAGAGGGAGAAGAGAAGGGAAAGGGGGAAGAAGGAGTGTTGGAAGAAATAATGGTTCAAAACGTCCCCACCCTCTTGAGGGAGATGGATGTACAAGTCCAGGAAGTGTAGTGCACCACAAATAGTAATTATCCCAACATGCCTACTCCAAGACATGTACTTGTCAAACTGTCCAGTATTCAAGACAGAGAAAATAATGAAAGCAGGAAGAGAAAAAAGAACCACCACATATAAGGGAAGCTCAATGAGATTAAGTGCTGTTTTCTCATCTAAAGCCATGGAGGCAAGAAGGCAGTGGTATGACATAGTTAAGGTACTAAAAGAAAAAAAATGAGGTTCCTGCCAAGAATTCTAAATCCAGCAAAGCTGGCATTCAAAAATGATGGAGAGTTCAAAATATTCACAGATAAACAGAAATTAAAAGAGTATGCCAATAAGAAATCTGTCTTTCAAAAATACTAAAGAAAATACTAAAGGGAGTTCTACAGGTTGAAAGGAAAAAGCAAGAGAAAGAGAGTTAGAGGACAGTGTAAGAACAACTAAAAAGACAAAATGAGAAATAAAAATGACATATGACATGCATAAACCAAAAAAAAATATGGCTAATGTAAGTAATTCCTTGAGAGTAAGAACACTGAATGTTAATGGATCAAACTCACCAGTCAAGAGACACAGATTGGCAGAATGGATAAGGAAATATGACCCATCTATATGTTGTCTACAAGAAACCCATCTTAGACCCAGGGACAAAGGAAGCTGAAAGCGAAAGCCTGGAAAACAATCTTACAAACAAACAATAACCAAAAAAGGGCAGGAGTAGCTATACTAATATTGGAGAAAATAGACTTTCAATGCAAAACCATTGTAAGAGACAAACACTGACACTCTATATTAGTAAAATTAGCATTCACTCAAGAAGAAAGAACAATCATAAACATTTATGCACCTAACTGAGGTGCCTCAAAATACATGAGGCAAACACCGGAAAAACCAAGTCGAGAAATAGATGCCTCTACAATTATAGTGGGGGACTTTAAGACAGCATTATCACCACCAGACAGAACATCTCTACTGAGTATCATTAAAGAAACAAAGATTTTGAATAATACATTAGAAGATCTGGACCTAATAGACATATACAGAACACTACATGCAAATACAGCAGGATGTATAGTCTTCTCAATTGCACATGGATCATTCTCCAAGACTGACCACATACTAGGGCACAGAAGAATGCATAATGAATTCAAAAGATTAAAATTATACTAAGGAATTTTTCTGAACACATTAGAATGAAGCTGGAAATCAGTAAGGGCAAAAGAACCAGAATAGGCACAAAGGTATGGAAGTTAAAGAACACTCTCTTAGACAAACAGTGAGTAAAGAAAGAAATCTTAAAAGAAATCAGTAACCACCTTAAAACGAATAAAACTGACAACATGACATAACAAAACCAATGAGATGCAGCAAAAGCTGTACTGAGGGGGAAATTCATAGCCATTAATGCATATATCAAAAAAGAAGAAAGAGCTATAATCAAAGA
>JAQZBX010058929.1:0-17637 GCA_029593785.1 Cabassous unicinctus | reverse complement strand
GACATACATAAACTGAAAAGAAAAAATGGCTAATGTAAGATTCATTGAAAGTAATAAGATTGAATGTTAACAGATTAAACTCACCAGTCAAAAGACACAGATGGGCAGAATGGATAAGGAAATATGATCCATCTATATGCTGTCTTCAAGAAATCCACTTTCAACCCAGGGATTCAAAGAGGCTGAAAGTGAATGACTGGAAAACAATTTTGCAAGCAAACAATAACTTAAAAAGGTGAGGAGTAGCTATCCTAATATTTGACAAAATAGATTTTAAATGCAAAATTATTGAGACAAAAATGGACACTATATATTAGTAAAAGGGGTAATCTTTCAAGAAGAGAGAACAATCATAAACATTTATGCACCAAATCAGGGCACCTCAAAATACATGAGGCAAACACTGGAAAAACTAAGTGGAGAAATAAATTAGCCTATAATTATAGTGGGGAACTTTAATACACCATTATCACAATTAGACAGAACATTTAGACAGAGAATAAATAAACAAAGACTCTGACTAATATATTAGAGGACCTAGAACTAATAGACAAATGCACCTCAATACAGCGGGACATACATTCTTCTCGAGTGCACATGGATCATACTCCAAGATGGACCACATTATAGGCAACAGAACAACTCTCAATGAATTCAGAAAGACTGAGATTATACAAAGTAATTTCTCTGACCACAATGGAATGAAATTGGAAATCACTAAGAGCCAGAGAAAGAGATTAGGGACAAAGATATGGAAGTTAAACAATACACTCTTAGACAGTGGGTCAAGGAGGAAATCTCAAAAGAAATCACTAACTACCTTAAAACGAATGAAAATGACAACACAAAATATCAAAACCTATGGTATGCAGCCAAATACCTACTGAGAGGGAAATTCATAGCCATACATGCATATATCAAAAAGGAAGGAAGAACTAAAATTAAAGACCTACTTGCACACGTGGAGGAATTGGAAAAATAAAAACAAACTAACTCAAAAAAAAGTAGGAAGTAGGAAATAACAAAGGTTAGAGCAGAAATAAATGAAATAGAAAATAAGAAAGCACTAGAAAAAATAAACAAAACCAAAAGCTGGTTCTTCAAGAAATCAATAAAATTGACAATCCCTTAGACAGACTAACAAAGAAAAAGAGCAGATATAAATACACAAAATAAGGAATGAGGAAGGGGATATCACTACTGACCCCACAGAAATAAAGAGTGTCATAAGTGGATACTTTGAAAAATTATATGCCACCAAGAATGATAATTTAGAGGAAATGGACAAATTCCTAGAAATACACAAACAGCCTTCATTGATGAAAGAAGAAATAAGTGAACTCAATAGTCCAATTACAATTAAAAAGATAGACCCAGCCATCAAAAACCTCCCAAACTAGAAGAACCCAGGTCCAGACAGCTTCACAGCTGAATTCACCAAACACTTGGAAAGAGATAACACCTATCCTGCTTAAGCTCTTCCAAAAATTAGAAGTAGAAGGAACATTGCCTAACTCATTGTATGATGCCAACATTACCCTAATACCAAAGCCGAACAAAGGTACCACAAGAAAGGAAAATTACAGACCAATTTCTATAATGAACTTAGATGCTAAAATCCTCACCAAAATACTTGCTAATCACATTCAACAACATATCAAAAGAATTATACACCCTGACCAAATGGGTTTCATCCAGGGTATGCAAGGATGGTTCAACATAAGAAAATCAATCAATGTAATACACCACATAAACAGATTGAAAGAAAAAATATCACATGATCATCTCTGTAGATGCAGAAAAAGCATTCAACAAAATACAGCACCCATTCGTGATAAAAACTTCAAAAAATAGGTATAGAAGGAAACTTTCTGAACATGATAAAGGGTATGTATGAAAAACCCAAAGCTAAAATCATCTTCAATGGTGAAATTCTAAAAGCCTTCCCTCTGAGATTGGGAACAAGAAAAGGAAGCCAACTATCACCACTCCTATTTAACATTGTCTTAAAAGTACTTGCTTGGGCACTGAGGAAAGAAAAAGATATAAAATATATCCAAATTGGAAAAGAAGAATTAAAATTTTCATTCTTTGTGAATGACATGATCTTATATGTAGAAAGCCCTGAGAAATCAACAACACAGCTTCTAGAACTTATAAGGGAGTTCAGTAATGTCGCATGTTATAAGATAAATGCTCAAAATTCAGTAGCATTTCTGTACACCAATAATGAGCAATCTGAGGAGAAAATAAAAAAATACCATTTATAATAGTAACTAAAAGATTCAAATACCTAGGAATAAATTTAACTAAAGATGTAAAGGACTTATGTACAGAAAACTATACAACACTGTTAAAGGAAAGCAAAGAAGACTTAAATAAATGGAAGAATATTCCCTGCTCATGGATAGGAAGACCAAACATCATCAAGACGTCTATCCTACCCAAAATAATCTACAGATTTAATGCAATCCCAGTAAAAGCCAACACTGTATTTTTTAAGGAACTGGAAAAACTAACTGCAAATTTTTTTGGATGGGTAAGAGGACCCAAATCACCAAAGACATATTGAAAAAGAAAAAGAAAGTTGGAGGTATCACACTACCTGACTTTAAAGCATACTACAAAGCTACAGTGGTCAAAACTGCATGGTATTGGCACAAAGATAGACATACTGACCAATGGAACAGAATTGTGGCTATTAAAAAAACAGCAGACTACAAGTGTTTGAGAGGATGTGGAGGAATGGGAACCCTCATCCACTGCTGGTGAGATTGTGGAATTGTCCAACCACTGTGGAAGACAGTTTGTCAGTTCCTCAAAAAACTAACTATAGATCTTCCGTATGATCCAGTGATTCTACTACTGGGTATATACCCAGAAGAATTGAAAGCAAAGACATGAACAGATATATGCACACCAATGTTCATAGTGGCATTGTTCACTATTGCCAAAAGTTGGAATCAACCCCAGTACCCATCAACAGATGAATGGATAAACAAAATTTGGTACATTCATACAATGGAATATTACTCAGCAGTAAGAAGGAATAAAGTGCTGACACACAGAATAACATGGATGAATCTTGAAGACCTTATGTTGAGTGAAGCAAGCCAGGCATTGAATGATGAATAGCACATGACCTCACTGATATGAATTAAGGAAATTGAGCAGTCTCTGAGAACTCTTGTCTGAAAGTAAGGTTTACAAGGAAGAGAAAGAGAAGAGAAAGTTGTGAGCCATCACCCATACGGATGTAATCTATGGTAAAGTGATAGAGTGTTGTTGCATATTGAAGGGATAGGCCAGGGGGGTAGTGATATTATTGGGTTGTTTGGTGCAGGGTTGACAGGTGGGTACATAGGGAAGGGTGGGTTAAATTACCCAGGATATTTGGGGGAGATTTGGGACAGGGACCAGGTGAACACTTGGAATTTATGGGTATGTGGTGGAAAGTACAGAGTTGGGAATGCTCTTATCTCAATATGCCAAGGAAGGAACACTGATTTAGGGGTTAGTTGGGGAGGCATTCAGGACAGGACATATCTGGAGCAGACTTCTAGGGAGTCTGTGAATGTTCATCCTGTCATAATGTGTTGTATCAGTGTGTAGAGACCCACACAATGAGCGGGAAGGAGATGGACTCCCATCTTTGGGAGGACCAATTTGCACAGAAACAAACAGGTGGGTGTCTCTTATTATCAAGGGCAATTCTAATGGGGAGGACAAACCAGTGTGTCAAGACCTCTTGTTGCATATAACTATGAACCTTGTCATCCAATGAGTCAAGCCAAGGGGTCGTTGTGGGCCCCAGGGGGATGGGGAGGGAGGAACAGAATAGATCAAACAGGGGATACTTAGTGGTCAGTGGAAATGTTTTTCATTACCTTACAGTGATGGACACAGGACATGGCAAATATCATAAAAATTTATAAAAGTGTATGGTCTAAAATGTAAACTATACTGTAAACCATTGATAATGTTTAGTAGCTATGTTTCACTATCTGTGTAACAGTTATAACAATGCTACCATCCACATACAGAAAGGTTTTAATATGGGGTGAAGAAAGGAAGAAGAGGTTGGGTATATGAGATTCTCTTGTATTCTGTGGATGATTTTGCTGTGACCTAAAACTTCTTTGAAAATTAAATGAAAAATTGTGAGACACTGTGGAGTGAGAGGGGGAAGGTGCCATGGTACAGACTGGACACCCGATATTGCAGGGATAAAAGGCAAAATGTCAAAAAAATTTTTTTTTAATTTTTCCCCATTTTTTGATTATTCCAATCCTTTAATTTTAATTTATTTTAAGTATTTTTAAAGTTTTCAAGTATTTTATCTCTTAAATTTAAACTTATTTTTATTTCATTTCCTATTAATTGTATTTGGCTATTGTATTGGCTTTATCTTTAAAGAAGCATTGGATCACATAAGGGTTACTATGGGGGCTGGAGAGGATCATTGGTGGGGGGTGTTTTTGATGGGGTTGTATGGGAGGAAGTTCACCAGAACATATATAAAAGGCATATAAAATTGTTCAGATGCTCACGGGGCATGGTCACAGTGGGTGGAGAATCAATAAATGAGAGAATACTGAATTCCCAGCCTGGAGAGGTCTGCCACATTCTTCAAGGGAGCAGCAACAGACCCCCAAGTTCAGGGGTAGTGTCTGGCAAAGGAGGATGATCTATTGATGGGCTCTTGTTATTGATGACTAGCCTTACAAGTCTTTGCTCCTGAAATTGAAACGTTGTCTATTGTTATGGGGTGCCTAAGAGTTGCCTCCTGAGAGCCTCCTAGTTGCTCAAATGTGGTCTCTAAGCCAAACTCAGCATATGAATGCATTACCTTTCTCCCACTGTGGGACATGACTCCTGAGGATGTGCCTCCCTGGCAATGAAGGATTACTACCAAGTGCCAACTGGCAATATGACTGAAAAAAGACCTCAAATAAAATGGGGAAAAGGTAAAGACAAATGAGTTCATATGTCTAAGAGACTTCAAAATGAGTCGGGAGGTCGTCCCAGAGGTAATGCGTATGCACGTCTCAGTAGGACCTCATAGGTTTCCAAGGTGTATATCACCCCAAATAGAAGGGCTCTTGAGGGCTCTGGAGACACCCAGGTCCTATATAAGTGTGCGTAGCTCCAGAGTTTGATGCCTTATCAGTGAGCCTTACTTTGGAATCTGTGCTCCTGAGAGTGACAGAGTTGGACTAAAATTTGTCCTCCCTGCACATGGTCCATCAGTCCCTTCTATTCAAACCTATATGTGATGCTGGAGTTTGTAGGTGTACTTTCAGAGATTGGAGTCTTTGGCCTGCCCATGTGCCAGCTGGGCCTGAAATCTCAGTGGAGCTGCATTTCCTACTCTACAGCTCAATGGACTCACCAGGACACCTGGTGGGGAGATGATGATGGACAATGGTCTTTGCAGGGAATATAGAGGGTCTGCAGCTGCAGGCAGGATAATCCCATCCATCTTATCCATAGGATACAAGCCCCCTCTCACTTGGAGGTGGAGTGGACATCACCATCCCAGACTCCTCAGGATTGGGGCAAGAGTTATGGACTAGAGTGGACTTATTGGTATTCTATTATAGACATAGTGTGTTTCAAGCAGTGGAAGAAATTATAACATTAATGTGGAGTCAGTGGCCACTGGATGCTCTGGGGGCAGGGAGAAGGAAAAGCAGTTGTAATACAGTGGTTTTCTTGGGACTTGAGAATTATCCTGAGTGACTTTGCAATGACAGATATAGGCCATTTTACATCAGCATACAACATGCAGAATGTATGGAAGAGAGTGTGGTCTACAATGTGAACTATGGTCCATGCTTAGTGGCCAAGCCTCAGGATGTGTATATCCATTGTAGGTGCTGTGCCACTGTAATGAAAGATGTTTATGTGGGAGGTAAGAAGATGTGTGGGTGGTGGGGCATATGGGAATCCCTATAATTTTTGTGTAATATTTATGTAATCTATCTTTTAAAACATTTAAAAAATTTTAAAAAGTTATGTCCTGCACTGTTATGCCCTATAATCTTTACATAATTTTCCATTATCAAAACATGTATAAAATTGGCTTCCGATATACCTTCAGATAATTACTATCATTTTATCCTATTCTGGAGAGTACTATGTAACTTCTACCCTACCAATCCCACCATCCATTCTGCATACCTATAACCTGTTGAATTTTTGTCACATCATTAGGCCTTTTGAATTGTCCATATTTATTCATATTTATTCATCTTCCATTTATTTTTTCCAGATTTATTTCAGAAAATTCCAACCTTTTTTTTATAGAGAACCAGTGTGTTAGGATCCATAATGAATCTCCAGGAATATTTCTTGGCACACGTAGTGCAAGCAAAAAAAAATGATTAGTGAGGATTGGATGTGGCTCAAGTGACTGAAAACCTCCTTCCCACATGGGAGGTCCTGGGTCAGGTCCCCAGTACCTCCTAAAAAAACTAAACAATGAAAAGCAAAGAAATGAAAAACCAATTCAGGGGAGCCTATGCAGCTCAGTGGTTGAGTGCCAGTTTCCCATATATGAGGTCCCAGGTTCAATCTCTGGCTCTTATACCACACACACACAAAAAGAAATCATTTCTGTATAAAGAAATGAATTCATCTTCCTAATTTCTATTCACAACATATTTCCCTTATATATCCAACATCATCTGAGAGTGATTATTTAGAAACTATCTGGTAAATCCACTGAAGATGAAAAGTATGCATCCCACAGAATAAAGCACTGACTAGTTTTATCATCTGTGTAATCAGGGTGTGACCACCTGAAATATAGTCCTTATGTGGTTTGACTGTTTTAAAAGGTATGCAAAAATGGGGGCTATTTTCACTTTGAGGAAGAAACTAGACAGGGCAGAAATTTGAGAAGAGAGAAAAGTGCTGCTTTCTTTTGGTACCTGTCTCAGAACCTAGTTGACCTCACCTTTTCTTCCAATTGTGGAGTTCTGGTGAGTTCTCCAAACAATAGATATGAGCAGGCCACATTTACTTGCACTTTTATAAGTCCTGACAATAGTCAGAGATTTTTATTCCAAAGAAATAGCTTCCATTTTATTGTATACACTTTTGCCTCAACATTCTTGTTTACTACTTTTGATTATTTTTGTCCCATATTCATTTTTCTTTTGAATCTATTTCATTAATTTTAATTGTGTTGTTCAAGATTCTAGGTCTTTTATGTTCAATACTCTAAGCAATAAACATGTGACTATTAAATTTAAATTATTTAAATGTAAATAACTCTGAAAATTCAGTGCTGAGTAGCACTAAGTAAATTTCAAGTGCCCAATAGCTATATGTGGCTAGTGGCTTCTGTGCAGATATAGATCATTATCTACATTGCAGAAAGAACTATTAGGAATGTTCATTTGAATCAGATATTTTTTCCATTTATAAATGATTTATTTGTTGTTTCCCTGTTAAATCCTATGTCTACACCCCAATAATGTTTAATTTTACTTTAACTTTTTAAGGTTGGTTCTTATATCATTTAATCATTTATTTTAATTTATATAAGTATTTTACACAAAACAAGACCAATAATTATCTCAGGAGTATTGGTTTAGATTTGTGACTCTGGTAATTTTTTGTAATATATTCAACTATTATTTTTCATGATGTACCTTTTATTTGTGCCAAGGCTATAAGAGTTTTCCCCATTAATTTTCAGTTCATAGATTATATTTTCCATGTTTGTCATTATTTTCTGTGTTTATATCCTTCTGAATGGGGAATATTGGTTATCCTTTTCAAAATTTTGAGATTTCCCTCCATCCTATTGTATGAAACATTTGTATGGTGGGTGCATGAGCCCTTTAAAGTTAGATTTTTTCAGGGTGTAGTACTGTATTATATACTTTGTTGAATAATTGTGGAAATCATTCTAATGTCTTTTGAGAAGGTAATAAGAATTTTTATTGTCAAAACATGAAGAGATACAAGCCTATGAGATTATATATAAGCTATATAGGCTTGAGTCCCTCATTCTAAGCCACAAGTCACAAACCAAAGGTTAACTAATTTCCTGTCTCTATAAGTGCTCCTATCCCAGATCGTTAATCCTGAGAACAGCCAATCATAACTCAACAGCTCCTTATTTCTTCTGTAGCTTAGTTACTCTAAGTCAAGGCTAAGCCAAGCATGGAAAACTATCTTGTCTCAATCAGTAAGATTATTTTCTTTAAGCCTACACTGTCCTATTTATAGAAGCATTTTGATCTCACTCTTCAAAGCTCCCTTCCAATTTAGGAATTGTATGTTGTCTGGTTCAAGAATTGCTTAAAAAGCTATGAGAGCCATTCAATTAATTTTCTTGGTTGTGTTTTTTTTTTTTTTTCAATTTCTTCACAGTTTTGACTATGAGTAGAGAATCTAAAGTGACTGCCAGTGACTATGGAGACAAGCAGACAGACAGACAAAAGGGCCTGCTGAACCCTTTGTGTTTTCTTTTCTCCCCACCATCTCCAATGTTCATGGATGTGTCCCTCTCAGATCTGAGCTCCACTATTTTTGTGTTTGAGCTCTCTGATCTCACTAGATGTCAGTCCAAAAATTAGTGGGTTAATCCTATTGTTGAGAATGTTTGAATTGAGCTTTGAAGCTTGTAAATTGAGTTTTGAAGGATGTTGTTTGAAGACAGTTTACAAGAAATTTTTGATAAATATGCAAGGTATGCAGGATGTGTTTTTTAAGGGAATGGAAACTAGTTTTGTCTTAAAGTAAAATGACAGGTTGTTACAGAATGAGAAACAGGAATATGTAGGACAATCTTGAATAGATGTAGAAAGTTGTAGATTTTCAGAAAAGTGATTTCATCTGTCAATGTCAAGAGTGGTTAAGATTTGATAGTTGTATAAGATTTTTAAGAGTTTTCTTAACAGCATCTTTATGCAAAACTAGTATTTGATTTACTTTCCCTTACAATGACAAATTATCCTTGGATTAGTCTTTTATTCATAAGAATTAATTAAAGGTTTTTCTAAAACATTTGAGTAACCTGCTTAGTTGGATAAATTCTGTAACTTATCAGAAAAATCTCCTGTCTTTATATCCTTTATATAAACATCCTTTAATTGTTTTAGGCAATATCTTCTCACTTTTGAAATAAAATATTTTTTTTTTACCATTATTCTACCTCCTATATTTTAAAAAATATTTTATTGTCACTTTCATTAGGGAACTAAATATTGTTTCACAATTTCCCATGATCTTTTCAACAAAATGTTAAAACCTGATAACTTTTGACAGTTTCCTTCCAAAAATTGAACCATAAATAATATCTTCTTGATCTCAATCTCTCACTAGGATTTTACAGAGGGCCATTGGAAAATCACAAAGGATTTTTTTCTTTCACATTGTAATAGAGGTGATAAACTAGTTAGTTTCATTTGATATGTTATCAGGCGAATAGGAAGTGTTATCAAATTAAGAAGGATTTTGTAACTTTCTGTTGGTTAAATTACAGGATAAAATGTTATTAATATAAACATTTTAGAAATTATATAAAGTTCTTAGAGACTTGTCAATATCCTCACTGTCCATGAGTTGTCCAAGTATTAGGTCTGATATTAGACAATAGTAACATTGGTCATAAGTTCAGTTGTTCTTAAAATAATGTTTTGTGACCACTCATCTGATTGTTCACTTTTGTAAAACATTTATAAGATAATAATGGACATTTTAAGTTCTGTCAACTACATATACTTTTTATTCTGATACTTCCCTGAAACCACATGCAATCAGCTACAGGCCAGTGTACTTCACCTTCAACATAAAGGGCTGTCTCAGAGACCTATGGGAAGGACTATGCCAAGTTCTCTGAGACACCAGCTTCTAATGACATTCCTTAAATAACTTTGAGAGCATATCACTGTACTGAGTCAAGATCTCCAGAATTCTAATGAATATGCTGATAGGTTCATTAGATTGATAACTGAAGAGCTAATGAAACACAGATTAATTACTTAGGGCTAAATGAACTGATATAGAATGATCATAGTTTTTTTTGTGTTATTGCTAATATTTTATTTTTCTCTTTACTAGATACAAGGGATCCCTTACTGAATTAAGCTATCCATAATTCATAAAACATTCATCTTTATTCCTTACCTGACCCCTCCAGAATTTGAAAACTCTTACTGAATATTCTTAAATTTATGGTACTCTAATTATTTTCATAGATTCAATCAGAATCAGTTCTCCTTGTTAAAAGGAAATAACTAGAATAAATTGTTATATAACAAAGCCTTAGGGATGTTAATTTAAGAACACAGAGGAAACTCCAAATGTATTGCTGTTAGAGCCCATATCTTGATGCAGCTGCTTGTACTTATACAAATTGTGTTAAAGCTTCAGCAGAAACTTCCAAATTAGTTAAATCCTCAGCAAATTTAACATTTTTCCTCCAGAAAACTGACTGCTTATGGGATCCTTCTACTTCACCTCTTAAACTTTACCTAAAATGCTGCAATGTTCTTAACCCTGTTACTCTGCTACCTTTATCCAATGAGGGAACACTCCATGGGTGTAAAGTGTTATCTGCAAAATTAATGACTCCATACATGTTGTTATTATCAAATCAGATGTCATTCTATTTGTTAATGCTTCTTATGTTAGAAATTTTAAAGGTACATTCCAAACAGCCTATACCAAATACTGATTGAATAAGGTAGCCTTCTACAATTTTCTTCCACCAAAAAAGATGAATTCTGTGTTCTTACCCAAGCCTGTTTCTATCAGAAGGAAATTCTGTTAATATCTATAGTGATTTCAGCATGCTATGGAAGAAAAAAGGTTCCTTACTTCTGGTATGCCAGCTGAAAATTGTGGTAAAGTAAATTATCTCCTTTCTGCCATTTTATTCCCATCTCTACTTTTGGAATCATTAATATAAAGGCTCATACAAATTGAACAGAACCTAAATATTTCTTTAAAATTCACTTGCTCATTTTCTTTCAAAATGGCCTCTACTAAAACAGCTGTAATTATAAACTTAAATTAATACTGTTGAAATTAACTGAAGAACATAACCTTTCCTGGTTCAAAATTTTACCTCTGTCCCTCTGTTTGTTCATAGCATTCCTTTTAGGAAATATAAATTCTCCCCATATGAAATAGCTCATAGCATACCTATCTCTGGAAATAACTTGAGAGCTGGTCACTTATTGTCACACCATGACAATTCTTAATGCATTATGCCAAAGATTATCTTCAACAAGTAAAGGACACTTGTTTTGTCTCACTGACAGGCACTCCATTAATCATAATCTGTCACCAGGATAGTGAACTACAGGAAATGACACAGACAAAAGACAGCACTAGATTCTTATTAAAAGGAATGCTGCCAAATACTTCTAACTTCTAATAATGCAACTTAATTACAGGGTGTTGAGCCATGGGTCCACATTACTCAACTAAAAAAAATTCCACCAGACTCCTGGAATAATTACAGAGGCTTAAAACTCACACTAGGCAGGAAGGGATGTAGATAATGTCACAAAATAGACAAGTTATTCCCAAGGTGACAGACCAAGTCCTGATGTAAACAAGTCCTCACATAGCCTCTACCTTACTAATACTTATAATGCATAAAATCTTTATATTTCTCTATGCTTTGTCCTTGCAGTGGCCTGGAAAGACAATGCCATTGCCTGATTCTCCCAGGACATTTCAAGGAAGGTAACCTTACAGACTGTTGGAATTGTCATTGGAATTGTCACCATAAATCCTAATCTATGCATATTGTAAGGGATCCCATTGTCCTACCCATAACAAATTTATTTCTTATCCCAAATGCTTCAGTCCCTTTGGATCAAACTGCACCATTTCTTTCATATCAAATATGAATACTAGACACAAGGTCCTCTTTACTCTGCTTTAAGCTTTCTTGGACCTGGAACATTGTAAGTAAGAATTAAGAATTAAAAAAGTTTATGATTATAGAATCATTATAAAGATGCTGTTCCTCACCCTTCTTTATGGTTATTTCAAACTACACTCACCCTTGTGTATATTTACTATTGTGATGCTTATTCCAGTCTGACCTTACCATTGATTATGGTTATTTCAAAACTAGGCTCATTTATATGTATAATTGCTAACGTGCCGCTTATTCTAGACTAAACTTACATTTATTTATGGTTATTTGGAAACTAGGCTTGTGTATATTTACTATTGTGATTGTAAGTACTCCACCCTCTCCTGCGTGAATCCAGTAAAAGCCTAAACTCCTCAAAATCAAGAAGGCAGATTTTTGGGCCCATGCTAGACCAATGATCTTTTTCCTAGCCTGGCAAATAAACTTTCTCTCTTGGAACTCCAGTGTCTCAGGAATTCATCTTTAAAGTGTATTGGAGGGAAAGAACCTGCTTTTGCTCAGTTTCAACCACAGTATAGACACAACTGTTTGAGAGAATTATGGCAATATCGTACAAGAGTTTTGAAAACTTACTATAATAGTCCACATGCCTCTACAAACTACAAGTTACTTTAACAATGCATGACTACTTTCAGGCTTAAGGCAGTGGATCTGCAAAAGATTCACAACGTAAATAAATTTTGTTCACCTCTTCATTTGTACTCTCTATAAAACAGACCCTTGGATACTAAGGAAAAATGATAATATTTGTAGTAATGAATCTATAAACAACATCACTTTGACTTTATTTACATTGTTCTGCCATACAACATTTTTATTGTGGAAATTTTATCAGATATTTGCCTGAGCAGTAAATTACCTTAATAGCTGATAAATACCTGGGCAGTGTGCACTTGGTCTCTTTACAGTCCCTTAGGAATTTATAATAAATCTGAAACTTCTCACTGGAATATTCCCCTCAGTCTACAGTATCAGACAAAACAGGATTTACCCAAGGAGTTAATGATTCTGGGTTTGCCTCTTCTGGCAGTTTGCTGGTAACTTGGCTTAGGGTTAACACAAGTGAAAACATGATTAGATATTTATCAATCACAACATGAGAAATTACAGAATCTACTGTTAGAGCTATAGCTTCACAGCAAGACATTAGATTTAATAGCTAAACTTGTTACTTATTAGCTGAACAAAGAGGCATGTTTGCAATTGCCAAAACCACCTGTTGTACTTAGGTACACACTTCTGGGGAAGTTGAGACAAAGTTGCATGAAATAATTAAACAAACCACATAGTTTAAACAAGTAAGGTCTTCCCCAAGGCCCTGATTTGATTGCTTTGATTTCAGCTGGGTCAAATCATGGGGCCTGGGCTTAAGAGTATACTGTAATATTGGCATTAGGGCTTTTATCACTCATAGCACACATTATAGTCTCCCTGTTTTCTCTCAAGCATTTACAATGTGTCCCCAGCCACTTGTGACCCAGCAAATGACTTCTTTATGTCTAGGATGACATAAAATTGATGATCATGGAAAAACTGACATCATGACCACATATGAACCCAACATGTAAATAAGCTGCATCTACTATTCCAAAATTTCAGGCAATAAATGAAAATGGACTCAACACCTTAAATTTTTATCACATCTCAATGGCTGAGAGCCACATCAAACTGGGGGAAATGGTTAAATAAATGAAGTAGGCCTTATATGGAGTCCTTCATGCTAAGCCCTTTGTCAGCAAACTGAAGCTTAACTTAGTTCCTATCTCTCTTGTAAGTGCTCCTTTCCCCAGAACCTGAAACACAACAACCTGCCATAACTTGCCAGGTTCTTTCCTTTCTTCCTTCTCCAGGAATCTCTGTCTGTTCTGTTTCTTTCTCTTTTTTTTTTTTTTTTTTTTTTTTTTTTTTGGTAGAATTTTGTCCCCAGCTCCTATGATTTGTTTAAATTCTCTTCCTCACTCAGAGCCCCATTTTCCTTACAATTTTCATTTCTGGGACCCTCCAGTCTTGCAGCAGTCCAATTTAACCCTTCCCCTTCATTTTTCCCTGTGAGGATTTTCTGCCAAAGGTTTCTTCCCTGTTAACTAATACTGCCTCTGAGAGTAAAGACAGGGTCATTCTAGAATGGTGGGACCCCCAGGAAAGTCTGTTCTGCATTTAGGGAATTCTGCCAATAGTAACTGGATTGAGTGAGTGAGTGCTCCACACAGCCACAGTCATTCTGCTGTGGTTTTACTCCCCACCCCCTCAAACCAGGGCTCTTTTGTTTTCAGCACCTCTCAGCAGCTTGCTTTCAGTTCTAGGTCTCTATGCCTGAATACATGTGGGGTCTGATTCACTGCTGTGAGTTCCTCTAAAATCTGTTTTCCTGGTGAGAGGGATCCAGGCTGCTTGTGGCCTCTGGAGTACTTCCAAGCTTTGCAGGAGATCCACAGAGAGGGAAGAGAAGAGGACCGGTAGGTTTCTGATGGAAGTTTCCTACCTGATATTTGTATCTTTCTTCAATTCAGCATTGTGGAGTCCTTTACCAATCTCTACCATCCTCCATAGTGTCTGGGGAGTTTTTTTTCAAGGTATGGCTTCCATCACTGCGTTGATGATGTCACCCATCCACCATTGATTCTTTATTTTTAAAGAACATTTAATTTACATAAATGTTACATAAAAAATATAAGGGACTCCCATATGCCTCACTCTGACCCCTTCCCAAACTTTCCCACATCAACATCCTTCATTAGTGTGGTACATTTGTTAAAATTGATGAACACATATTGAAGCATTGCTACTAACAATGGATTTTATTTTCAAGAGGTGCCAGAGATTGAACCCAGGACCTCCTACATGGGAAGCAGGTGCTCAACCACTGAGCTACATTTGCTCCCCAATGAGATTTGTTTTTTTAATTTGTAAAATGATATAGAGATATATATGAATATATGTACATTTGCTTACATAAATGTTATTATTGTTATTATTTTCATATATATTTTAAAAGATGCTTAGATTACATAAATGTTACACAAAAATTATACAGATTCCCATGAGCTCCACCTCCCATACCTCCCATAACATCTCACATAAACTTCTTTCATTAGTGTGGCACATCATCTACAATGGATATACACATCCTGGGGCTTTGCCACTAAGCACAGACCACAGTTCACATCATAGACCACACTTTCTCCCACATAGTTCTGCATGGTATATGCTGCTGTAAAATGGCCTATATCTGTCACCACAACGTCACTCAAGACAACCCCCAGTCCTGAAAAAGCCCCTGTATTACAACTGCCCTTCCCCTCCCTGCCTTGAAAGCATCTAGTGGCCACTGGCTTCACCTCACTATTATAAATTCTTCCATTGCTTGAATCCTAATATGTCTACAATAGAATACCATTAAGTACACTCTAGTCCAAAGTTCTTCCCCCACTCCTGAGGGGACTGGAATGGTGATGTCCACACCACCTCCAAGTGAGAGTGGGCTTATATCCCATGGACATGGTGGATGGGATTATCGTGCCTTCAGCTGAAGGCTCTCTCCATTCCCTGGGATGGCCATTGTCCGTCATCATTGTCTCCTCACCAGGTGACTTGAGTGAGTCCATTGAGCTGTAGAGTAGGAGTTGCAGCTCCACCAAGATTCCAGGCACAGCTGGCACATAGGCAGGCCAGAGGCTTCAGTCTGTGGAAGTACACCTACAAACTCCAGCCTCACATATAGGTTTGAATAGAAGGGACTGATGGACCATGTGCAAGGAGGACTTATTTGAGTCCAACTCTGTCACTCTCAGGAGCACAGATTCCAGTAGAGCCCACTGATAAGCTGTCAATCTCTGGGGGCTATCCCCCCTTATATAGGACCTGGGTGTCTCCAAGCCCTCAGGAGCCCCTCTGTGTGGGGTAATATTCACTTTGGTGTTCTATGAGATCCCACTGAGGTGTACATAAGTTTTACCTCTGGGATGACCTCCCGACTCTCTTTGAAGTCTCTTAGCCACATGAACTCATTTGTCTTTACCTTTTCCCTCTTTTATTCCAGGTTTTTTTTTTTCAGTTGTGTTTCCAGTTCACACTTGGTATTAGTCCCTTGTTGCCAGGAAGCTTGTCCCCTGGAGTCATGTCCCACATTCAGGGGAAGGTAATGCATTCATATGCTAGGTTTGGTTAGAGAGAGGCCACATTTGAGCAACAAGGAGGCTCTCAGGTGGCAACTCTTAGGCACCCCATAACAGTAGGCCAAGTTTCAATTACAAGAGCATAGACTCATAAGGCTAGTCACCAATAACAAGAACCCAACAATGGGCCATCCTCTTTTGCCAGACACTGCCCCTGTACTCAGTGGACTGTTGCAGCTCCCTTGGAGAATGTGGCAGAGCTCTCCAGGCTGGGAATTCAGTATTCCCTCATTTATTGAGTGATTGTATATCCACCATGACCATGCCCCATCCTTCAATCATTTGAAAAATTTTATATCTTTCATGTATACTCAGATGAACTTACTCCCATGAATCCCCCATCCCAGACATCCCCCACCAATGATCCTCTGCAGCTCCCAATGTAACGCTTCTGTGACCTAAACCTTCCTTGAAAATGAGGCCCATATAATAACCAAATACAATTAATAGGAAAATGAAATAATAGTGATAAGCTTAAATTCAAGAGATAAAATACATGGAAACTCAGAAAAAAAGAACTAAAAATAAAATATAATTTATGGATTGGGACATTCAAAAAAAGAAAATGGGAAAAAAACAAAAGAAAAAATTGTTATTATTATTATTATTATTACTATTTTTCTCCTTTTATCACTGCATTATTGGATGTCCAGTGTGTACCATGACACCTTCCCCCTCTCATTCCCCAGTGTCTCCTAAATTTTCAATGAGTTTTCAAAGAAGTTTTAGGTCACAGCAAAGTCACACACAGAATACTAGAGAATCCCATATACCCAAAATCCCTCCCCCTTCCTCACCCCATATTAAAACCTTTTTTTTTTATGTGGATGGTAGCATTGTTATAACTGTTATACAGATAGTGAAACATAGCTACTAAACATTGTTTTTTAGAAGTTTCCAGTGATTGAACCCAGGACCTTGTACATGGGAAGCAGGTGCGCAACCACTTGAGCTACATCCATTCCCTCACTGATTTTTTTCTAACTTTATCTCAACTTCAAAAAACAAAATAATAGACCAAAGACAGCTTAACAAATTATTGAAGCATTAATCTAAAAAATTCTGTCCAATTACATTTACCTTAATTCTAAAATCTAACTAAATTATTTCTCCAGTGTTCAGAAAATACATAAATCAGCAGAGATTGGTTAAATGACATGAGCAAATTCTTCTTAGTGAAGAAAATGGAGAAACAAATGTTTAATCATATTCATAACTCATAAAACTAAACTCATATTTTTTTTACCTTTAGCATTGTGTAGTACCTCCTTTGCCTTTCCTACCAAAATCTTATAATATCATGGTAACTATAGTCTATAAATTGTATTAGTTGTATTTTTCCTATTTATCATCAAATTCTTAACATCTTATAGTTGAAGAATATTTTTGTAATTATATTCTTTTTTCCTACTTGTATTATTGTTGTTAGAAATTTTTTTTTCCTTTGAAAGTAATCGTTACATAAACTAATTTATTTGCAGATTAAAATATTTAACATCTCCAATTTCATGAACAGGAAAATGAGATGATATAATGAAAATATACAGA
>JAQZBX010058928.1:0-17646 GCA_029593785.1 Cabassous unicinctus | reverse complement strand
AGTGTGTGTAGCTCAGTGGTTAAGCCTGCTTCCCATGTATGGAGTCTGGATTGGATCCCATACCTCCTTAAATATATATATATATATATAAAGAGAGAGAGACAGAGAGAGAGAGAGACAGAGAGAGACAGAGACAGAGAGAGAGACAGAGAGATAGAGAGAGACAGCGAGAGAATATTTTCCTTTTTCTAGATATTCAGTGAAATTATAGTGTCTTTCTTTCATTTTTTATTATTTAGGGAGTCCTAAAAGTAGAATATAGAGTAGCATGAAGCATAGAACATGGTGCTAAAATGCAGTCTCTAGGAAGGCAGGACCTGGAGTGAAAATTTTGAGGTATAAAAATGACATCCTTTGGGCCAAAGACACAGATGGATGGAGGGGCAGGGCACTTCAGTTCATATTTAATGGATGATCCTGCATCTTTGATTTCTTTTCTCCTCTGCTTGGCAGGAAAACAAGGATGGCAATGGTTATGAAGAAGTGTGCTACACAGTCATTAATCACAGTTGTTTTCAGACCTTGCTGAGCACCGATGATGGTGCTTATGAAAATATTGACTCCACCACAAAGAGAGTGAGGCAATTTAGGGATGGGTCAGAAATGGAATATACCTTTCTCAGGACCATGTGTGTTCTAAGGCCTTCTTCCAACACCCACAAGCATGATTATGAGCTTGTGCTTCCTTCCTAGAAACCCTCATATGGCCTTGTCCTCTTCCATGCAAAAAACATGATCCAGAACAAGGGACTCTGGGGGAGTACAATAAGCAGCCACAGATACATGTTCTAGAATCTTTTATTCAGCCCTGCTATCACATTAGAACATACCAATATTTCCATTCCTGGTTATTTGATTTTTGAGGTGTAATCCACTCAATGAACTTCTATTTTTTTTAGAAGATCAGAGAAATTTATTTTTCACAATAGTAAAGCTATTTTAATAATAGTTTAAAATGGCCCTTAAGTTTAGTTATGATTTGAATGCCTCCCATTTCAAACATATAGAACTAACATTAAGCTACTTTTTAAAAATTTTAAAAAGCAACACAAGGCAATAGAAATTATAGTTCTTTGTCCTGATTTTCAAGGAAGTTAAACACAACAGATGGTGTTACAAATTTTCTTTCTAGAATAAGGCAAAGTGTACTGTCAAGCTGCATGTTTAAAAACAAATCCACTTACTACTCCCAAATAGTGGGGCTCCTGAGGGCTCTGGAGACACCCAGGTCCTATGATCAGGGCAAATGGCTCCAAATTTTGGTGCCTTGCCAGTGAGCCCTACTATGGAGTTTGTGCTCCTGAGAGTGACAGAGTTGGACTCAGTTGTGTCTTCCCTACACATGACTTACCTGTCCATTCTATTTGAACCTATATGTGGTGCTGGAGTTGGTGGGTGTATGTCCAAGAGATTTGAATCTTTGGGCTTTTCATGTGCCAGCTGGGCCCTGAGCCTCAGCAGAGTTGTAACACATACTCTCCAGTTCATTGGACTCAACCAGGACAACTAACAAGGAGGTGAGGATGGACAACTACCACACCAAGGAAACAAGAGAGCCTACAACTGCAAGCAAGGGAGTCCTATCGGCTGTATGGGATTGAAGAACCCTCTCAATTGAAGGTGGAGTAGACATCATCATCCCAGAATCCTCAGGATTGAGGAATGAACTATGGACTAAAGTGGACTTACTGGTATTCTACTACAGACATATTGTGGAGACAATGGATACTGGAAGTGATGAAGTCAGGGAGAGGGAAAATAGGTGTAATATGGGAGCTTTTTCAGGACTTGGGAATCATCCTGAATGACATTGCAATGACAGATAGAAGCCATTATATATCTTCCCATTATTTGCAGAATGGTGTGGGAGAGAGTGTAAACTACCACTTGAACTATGTTTCATGCTCAGTGGCAATGACCCAGGGCACGTTTATCAATTGCAATGAATGTGCCACACTAATGAAGGATGTTGTTTATGTGGGAGGGTGTGGGAGGTGTGGGGAGCAGGGCATATGGGAATCCCTATATTTTTTGAGTAACATTTATGTAATCTAATATCTTTAAAACATTAAAAAATGATTTTAAAACAAAAAAATAAAGAATCCACTAATTGATTCTCTTGAGGGGGGATGGGGCTGAAAGACTGAAAAATGAAACAGAATTGAGATCTTCTTTCTAATATGATAGGAAATTAAATCCTACTCATTTATTAATTCCTACTTTTCTGATCCTAAAAATAAAATTTTATAGCAGAAGTTTTATGGTAAGGTTGCATTAACTTTAAAATTTAACTCTAAGAGTAGTTAGCTTTGGAAGAAAGATCAGTCCTTTTGAAGGAAATTAATTAAATTTAGAGTACGACTAACCTGCCACAATTACCAAAACTTTTCTCTATTTTTTTCTACTGCAAAGCTTTTTCTATATATTAAATTATAGATACCCTAATAAAGTAATATAAAAACCACAGTTAGAAATAAGATGCAGATGACTCTGTAAACCGAAAGATCAGAAAAAGAGCTTTAAAAGTGGCAGTGTTAACAATGGATGAAACTAGGGGAAGGGGTTGTAGGTGTTCACTCTATTCTTCCTTCTTTTCTGCACATTTCAAATGTTTCAAAATAAAAACATAGAGGAAAAAAGAGCTTTAGCCATTAGTAGAAGACATGGGAGCAGAACATACAAAGGATCAACTTAAATTTTTTTCAACAGCGTCCATCCTGAAACATTATTGCTCATCATTGACAACCACTAGTTACCTTCAGCTTCTTCAGGTAACTCAGTGGTCACATAAAAGTTCTCATGATGACATCTAAGAGAGCTACTGTTCAGAATAACCACACATTTCGAGATTCAAAAAATAAAAAGTAGGATAAGCACCAATGCTACCAAAGTGTGATTGCTCAAAGTTCCACTAGTAACCATATTTAAATACTTAACGTAATCAACTCCATTTTCCATGAGTTAGGACCCTGCATTTAACTCCCATAAAAATATCTATTAAGATGAAACAACTTCAGTCCTTGTGAAGAAATCTTTTGATCCAGTTGGGGAAGAAACAATCTCAGGAATATTTACAGATCCTCAGACCATACACATCTTGTTGAAGCATAGCAGCTTCCACGGCATCAGGGGAAAGTTTCCAAACACTGCGCAGCCACCACTTCCCTTCCCGCAGGCCGTCCTTTTGCTCCCTGGAGTCCTCCAGAAGCACTTCCTTCTTGTTCAGCTTCCACAGGCTCCGGGGCGGGGTCTCCGGGAGCTGGGGTCTGTCCTCCCTCTCCTTGGCCAGCGCTGGCGAGCAGGTGGGGGCTCTGGGTTTAAGACGCCTGAGCTCAGCCTCCGTGGGCCACCTCTTCTTCAATGAACTCCTAAAACTATAAAACTGGTGGGTTATCAGGCCTTTCATTAACCTGATATTTACTTTAGTTTTGCCTTTTCCACATGCTGGAGATTCTTGCTTATAAACGTGTACAATGTACTTTTTTGGTATTGGTCTGAGAGGAGAATGTCAGGTCATATAACAAGATGAAACAAATCAGGAGCAGTTGCCCAACTTCGCCTTCCTCAAGCAGTATATGCAACAAATTGTATGATTCTGTTAAAAGACAATTGTAAAAAGTGGAAAATATATGTATGTACACAGCTTTGTTTACCCCATACTGGATTATTTTTTTAAAACCTTTAAGTAGTGACTACTACTACTAAAAAGAAAGTGAGTATTATCTGGACTTAAAATTTGAGCAAGCTGGTGAATAATCCATCTTTTTGCATTTTTATTCCCAAGGCCTTTTTAAATGATAAGCCAACTTCCCAGGCAAGATGCAAAGGTCTTAAGTGACAAACTGTTTGTGACATATTTTTCTCTACAGTTACAATCTACTGATATTTTAGGCATTGGCAATTATAAATCAGAAGATGATCTTCATCTAAATTATTTGTGTTACACAAGTTTTGACTTTCTACCCTTGAGTAATTTTAGTAATTCTTTGTGGTGATATCAAAGTGCAGAAGAAGAATTTAAAAGAAATCTTGTGATTCTAGAAAATCCACCCTCTCAGAAATATGCCAATTTTGAAGAAATCAGCCAATTTTAGGAAATGACAAAATTATTTACTCCACATATTCTTTTATGGTTATTTTAATATATAATAAAAATCATATTTAAATTAAGATGAGTAATTTTACTTTGCCTAGCAACCTAGAATTATAGCAGAAGGGACAATGGACTAATGAATACTATTGTCTAATAGAAAGAACATTGAAATACAAAGGCCTAATTATTAACTATTTGTTGACTAAAGGCCATAGGCAGGTCACTTAATCTTTCTGAGATCCAGTTTCTCAACTAAGAAGAATTAAAAATATAACTGTCTTATGTGGTTGTGAAGAGCAATAAAAATCAGTATTGTAAAAGTGCTCTTTTAACCCGCAAACTGTTTTCTAAAGGCTAATTTAGTTTATTATGCACGTAAATGTTTGCAATTTTTATATTCATATTTTAATCAACTTTACTGAGTTATAATTAGCTACAACAAATACAATTACTTAAATGTATACTTAGATGAGTTTTGTCAAATCCATTCACATATGTAATCATCACCTCCATCGACAAATAGAAATTTTCCATCATCTCAGATAGCTCCATCATGCTCTTTTCAGTGAATTCCAACTGTCCTAGCAACCACTTATGAGTTTTATATAACTATAGGTTTGATCAGGTGTTTACACCTTTCTATGGTTGAATAGTATAATATTGTATGTATGTACCATAATTTGTCAACCAAATCATGTGTTGTTGGGCATATGCACATGGAGTATTTATAACTTTTGGCATTATGAATAAAGCCAGTATGAATATTTTTTAATATTCTGGGTTATATGGTAAGTGCTTGTGTAACTTTATAATAAAGAGACAAACTGTTTTCCAAAGTGGTTATACCATTTAAATGCATACCAGCAATTTATGAGTTGCAGTTTTTCAATATTCTTACCACTAACATAATCACTAATCTTGGACTATGACAATATTTTAATTAAAGCAATTCTAATGGATGTGCAATGGTAAGATAGGATCACAATTTAATTTATAGTTCCCTGATGATTAGGTCAGGCTTTATGTGCTTATTACACTATATATTTATTGCTTATTCATACTTCTTGTGAATTGTCCAAATCATTTGCCCATTTTTAAATTAGATTGTTTGTTATCTTGCTACTGAGATGTAAGAGTTCTTCATGTACACTGAATGCAATTCCTTTGTTTTATATATATTTATAGAATATAGTATGTCCCATTCTGTGGCTTGCTTTTACATTTTCTTAAAAGTGTCTGTAAAAGCAGGGGTTTTTAAATATTGATGAAGTCCAAATTATCCATTTTTCCTTTATATAGTGTTTAAGAAGTTTTTGTGAGGGTTATCTCCTATGTATTCTTATAAAAGTTTTATAGCTTCAGTTTAGCTTTTAGGTCTATGATACATTTCAAGTTAATATTTGTATATGGTGTGAAGTAGAGGTGGAGATTAACATTTTTCCATATTGGTACTCTATTGTTCCAATAACATTCATTGAAAAGATTTCTTTTTCTTCTTTAAATTGCCTCAACCTTGTTGAAATCAACTGACAGTATTTACATGGGTCTATTTCTGGACTCTGTCTTTTATCTATATTTAGGCTAACCCCACATTGTCTTGAATTATATATATTACATGTTTTGATTTCAGGTATTTTTTTGTCTTCCCAGTTTGTTCTTTTTCAATGTTGTTTTGACTCTTCTAGGTCATTTTCAATTACATATAGATTTTAGAATCAGCCTCTAAAGTCCTACCAAAAAATTTCTGGGGATTGTATTGTATTGTGTTGAATCTACAGATCATTGTGGTTCCCCTAGCCCTGAATTATATCATCTTCCCTCTGGACCAAAGCTTTGATGGAACAGCCTTTGTCTGGAACACCATGTCTTGGCCAACATGGCAGAGGGAAAAGAGGCCATGGTTGATCTTAAACTTCTGCTAGAAACAATGCACATCATTTACACTCACATTCCATTTGCCAAAGGAAGTAATATGGCCACACCTGAATTAAATAGGGTGGGTGTGTATAATCCTACTGCAAGGAGTGATGTAGAAGGGGTAATGATATGGGTGAGCTATAATATAATATACCACAACATATTTTTTTAAAAATTGGGCCTTCCTACTAAAATACAAATGTAGTGGCCACTAATATATTGAAAATTATGTTATTATTTTCAATGGCTGTCTAGTATTCTATTGCGTGAAATTAAGACACAAGTTTATTTGCCCAATCCAGTTTGGACTGATATAAATTTACAGATTTTCATTTGGTATAAGCCATGCTGCAAGGAAATTTTGCAATTATTTCCTGAGAACTAATCAATTAATTTAGGAGGAGTCAATAATTTTATAACACTGAGAGTTCACTTTCCAGATAATATTATATAATACCATGCCTTTTTAATTACTTCATGTTCTACATTAGTATAGTAGTATTGGTTCATGTATATTTTTCATGTGTATTATGAACATTGTTAAAAGTTATTTCTGTGCATTTTCATGTTGCGTTTATGACTCTTCTAAATTTAGAATTTCTAATTTTATAGTTAAGTATTATTTTTTATTATATTTTGTAGTTTTATTTTATAATTAATAACATTACTGAATTATCCCAATGTTTATAATAGATTTTCAATTGATTTTTCTAACTTGTCTAAATAAATGTTTTATCTCCACATAATGACATTTGCCTATTATTTTTAGAATTTATGCTTATCTTTTTGTTTCACTTTGCTGTTAGAAGTCCCTGAACAAAGTAAAATATTATTTGACTGAGTCAGATGGCATGTTTTTCTCATTTTATTGACATATTCCTCAGCTTTGTTCATTGATGTTAGTTTTCAATTTGATAAACAAATGATACACATACTCTCAAACTTTGGTGCATGTGTGCATAAATAGAAAAGTACACATGTTCATATTAAGGAACTTTTATTCTCTTTATATTTTACTTAGAACATTTATCAGAGCCATGTTGAATTAGATTAGATTAATTTTGTGAATTCTGCTCTATTAGCAGTATAGTTGTTTAGTTTGCACTGATATTTAAATTCTTAAAACACAATACGTTTCCCCTGTACCAAGTATAATTAACATTAAGATAGGATTTAGGGCGTGTCACAAACCATGAATAACAATAGCATAAACAAAAATATTAAGCTTCTTTAAAAACAAAAAAATAAAAATGAAAAATAAGATACTATGACTTGTAATTATAGTTTGTTAGATAAAATCACAAGAAAGGAAGTTGAGGGGCCATGAGCCATCTGACCTCAGGGAAGCCATCAGCACTTTTCAATTGCACACCTTGCTAGCTATATAGCTTACTCAAGGTGGGAAACTTTACCCCATTTTTGGGAGCAGACACAGCTCATCAATCTTGGTTAAGAGGAACAAGCCCATAGTAATATGTCCAGACTCTCATTTATCTTTGATCCAATATACTGCAATAAATTTATTGAATTTTTATTACAAGGAGGATTCAAAGCAAGAAATGAAATCCTCAAGTGTCTTAAGAAGGAGTAAAGATCCCTAATCAGCTGTTAACCTTCTCTTCAAAGGAATATTCAGGTAATGGCATTTGCTTAATTTATTAATGTAATCAATGCAATTAAAAGAATTTCATTACTGGATTTTCTAATACTGAACCTTATTAATTTTACTGGAGATAAAATCAATGGAGATAGATTTTTAATTTTTTAACATGTAACAGTGTGATATTTGCTAATGTTTATTTGGATTATTTACATCAATATTCATAAATGAAAAGAAATGAATCTGTAACTTTTCCCTAATATTTTATTATGAAAAATTTCTAACAGCAAACATGAAAGAGTTTTTTGGTGACACGTTCTACCAGTTTTGTACTTTGTTAAACAGTTATCTATCCATCTATTCACCCATCAACCTATCTAACTTCTTTAAGCATTTCAAATTAAATCAAAGTTATCAGTTCACTCCAACTTCACCAAGTATACCATTATTAGAATCCAATACATCCTCAGACTTTTTCTTTTGGGGTGAAATTTAAATGCAATGCAACAACAACAACAAAAATCTTAAGAGCATATCCACTGGGCTTTGATAATTTTATAGTTGTGCAACCCCAATTCACCTTGAATGTTCCATCATATCCCTTCCCAATTGATCCTTATCTTCACCTTTCCTCTGAGAAGCAACCATTCTCCTGATTTTCCCACCCAAAATTATGCTTATTCTAGATCTTTATGTAAATAGGATCAAACTCTTTTGTAAGCCTTCTTTCAATCAGCCTAAGGTTTTTGAGGCTAATCCATTTTGTTGCCTTATGAGACTTCATTCTTTTAAACTACCCAATTAGATAAATAGACAACAGTTTGTTAATCCATTTTCCTATTAATAAGCATTTGGGCTATCTTCTAAGGGCATTCTTTTGCATGTGTTTTTGTTTCCATTCCTTTCCAGTAAATTTCTAGGAGTGGATTGGTTGGGTCAGAGAGTAGTTCTATGTTTAGTTTTATTAAGAAAGTGACAGATTTCTTGCCATAGTGTTTGTATCATTTTACCTTCCCACCCAACTACCTTTACCAACTACATATGAAAGTTTCATACCTCTCTCTCTCTTTCCCTTTGCCCCTCCCTCCTTCCTTCATCTCCTTCTGATTGTTTTTCTTAATTTAAGTTTCCACAAGTTAAACTACTTACTGTGTCTAACAGTAAAGACATTTTTCACTTTAACCTATTTTAGTCCACTGAAATTTTAGTTGATACATAAAACTAGAAACATGACGAAAATTGCATACTTGACCCATCTTCACCAATATTAGGTTTTTATTCTTTACCTTTCTAATAAGTGATTATTAAATTAATATTTTATTAGCAATTTTAAGGGTATATATATTCCCCATCTTTTCCTATTTTAGCCTATTTTTACATCTTCCTTTGTAATTTTCTTCTTTATGCCACAAACACATTCTTCATAAGAGCATTCATTGCTTTCTTGAATATAAGAAATTTAAGAAATTATTATTAAATTATTGAATATTTGCTTTATGTGTCACATATATTTTCCATGTTTCAAGATTCTTGTTTAAAATGTTTTAAAGTTCAATATTTTCTTTCTTTTTATAAAACATATTTTAATTTTTGTGTGATCAGTCACAGCAGTTTTTTACTGACATAATTTGATGCTTGCTGGAGACATAAAATTCCAATACATCTACATATCATTGTGGGATTAATATTTGACCAATAAAACTTGCCCTCTTTTGCTGGTTTCATGGTTTTTATCATGAAATCAGAATTTTATTACATTTTTTGATAATTTAATTATTTTCTAGTCTTATTTCCAGTTTTTATTCACTTTATTTTAGGATTATTTCATATTCATAAATTTCATATAGGTGATATTATATTTGAGTATAGATTTTTTTTTTGTCTTTTTCATGCAGCTTATGACCTGCTTGATTTGATTAATAGGAAAATTCATCTTGCTCCGTTTGTTGCTTTAAGAGACTGATTTACTTACTGAACTCATCTTTGTGAGCACCTATTAATATCTGGCCTAATATGATTTGCTTTCTTTCACCTTATTTTAATCCTTTCTTTATGGAATATGTTATAGTTGTTTTTTCTTTACCTTTCCTCCTTGAACTGCTTTCTTTCCTTTTTAATTTATCTTGTATTTGAGAAGCAATTTCATCTGGATATTATTTCTATTTTTTAATCTTTAAGTTCTTATTTCATAACCATATCCTTCAGAAATTGAAATATCTATCTCTTGAGCAGTGAGACAAATAATACACTTTAAATTTCTTCCCTGACCCTTTACCATATCATGGATTTAGTAATGGGCTATAAGACTTTTGATTATTCTATCATTAATATTTATTTTCTTATGTCATGTATTTTTACAGAAAATCCAAATAGACAAAAACATCAGGGTACACCCACCACCACATTTGTCCACCAGCCAGCATGGGCACTCATATACTCTGTTTTTCTACCTGTTTGGATGGTTGAACTTCTCAGACTCCTTATATATCCAGTTCTCCCAATTCTGGCCTAGATCACATCTCTCTTGCCACCTCATGGAGATTGTTCAGGGAATTCATTCTCTCACCTGCATCTTTAGTATTTTTCTTTATACTTGATCATCAATCAGTGTACTATGTTATATTTTAATTTTTAAAAATCCTTATTTTACAAGAACTTGTTCACTAGTTACCACTTCATTTATTTTCTCTCACAACAGAGACATCTTTAGTTGATTACATCAGTTCATCCATTAGCTATCACTCCAGAAATATTGGTCATGTCAAATTCACCAGTGATATCCTCATAGAAAAATCCTGTGTCTTGGTGTGTGTCTTATTTGACATGGCAATGACATATGGTATACTCAGTCATTCTTTCCACTTTGATATTTTTATCTTACTTGGCTTTCAGGATATCACATTTGCTTTTGGGGGTAGGAGTAGATGTTTGATTAAGGTTCAAATTTAATTGTTCCACTCAGGCTTTCTATTACTCAATCAAGTTTGGAAACTTTAGTTTCTAGACAATTGTTCATTTCTTTTATTGGTATATAATTGTACATAATAATAATATGCATAATAATATTAAACATTGCCAATTTTAGAAACATGAAGAATGACTCTGTGCCATTGTCTGATAACAATGCAATAAAATTTAGAAGTACAGGTAAAATAATTCTAAAAGAACTCTATACTTAGAAACTAAGGCATACATGCTCACACTCAGCTCTGAAATTTATAATTGTGTAGATGAAACAACATTTATCAAATGATTACTGCCAGGCTTCAGCAAAAAAAGTAATACTAGACTAGTACACACAGAGTGGTATGTTTCTTTGTAAGTAGAGACTGTCTGTGATTGGGAAAGTCAGGAAGATTTTGTAGGAAATTGACATGTGAGCTAAGCCCTGTGTATTTGTGTATGTGTGCATGTGTGTGTGTGTTCATGTATAAGTCAGGGGCATTGCCAGAATTTTCTCTGTTTGCATCTTCTGAAATTCTATTCCTTTCCTAGAGAGGGGGCTCTTGTGTGACTCTATCCGTCATCTTCCAATTTATTTTTTATCCAAAATTATATTCCATTGTCATTTGTGGTTATTTTTACAAATAAGTTTAATTTTCACATTAATTTAGTTGTGTATTTATTCCTTTTAGACACTTTTTGTTAAGGCTCATTCACTGCATTTATAATCAGTGGTATATACCTTCACGAGGTCTTCTAGTAGTTTTTTTTTTACATTTCTTGTATCTTTATTTAGAATGATAGGGATGATTGGAGCAGTTTTGTGAATCTCTAGAGAAGAAAATCCTGAGGTATATTTTGAAGAAGTTTATGATTTCCAAGTCAGGAGATGCCAGGTCCCAACTAGTGATCTTATCTGCATCTGGAAACTACAACTGGTATTTTAACAAACAATTTGAACAGAGTGACAAAAATATTTGCCTTATATGCTTCCTTTTCCCAAAGTGATTCCTAGCTAGCTGTACTAGTGAATGCAGATATTATTTGCTTCCTTGGGATTCTTTGCCCCAGTGACCTCAGCCAGTAAAGACACCACATATCCCTCATTGTGACTTCCTCACTCTCATGATTTTAGAGAAAAAGAAGATTCCATTCCTTTTAGGAGCTGACACATTTCCTCATTCCTGGTGCCTGCTTTTCAACTTCAGGTAAAAGATGGTAGCCTTTCTGCCAAGAAAGCCTGCATTTTTCTCTCCACTTGCAATTGTCCCTAAACTCTTCAGGCAAAACATTTATGGAGACAAAATCAATTACTTGTCTATGTCTCCTTTATCAGAAATAATTAATTAAATGCTCTGTTGTTAATCAGATTACAGAGAGGTGAATATTATTTTTTTAAGTATTTTACCAGACATATGCTTCACTTATTTGAATTTATTGAATAAACTATTTGTATAGAGATCCCATACTATTTATTAGTCACTAAAATTCATGGAAGAATTGCTATTTAGAAAATATATTATCTGAATACCATGCTAATATCATAAACAACACTGTCCTCTTTCAACATATGAATGTATGTTATTCTGTAGAAGAAAATAACTTTATGGATCATTTATAATCAGATTGATTTTTTAGAAAATATAAAGCAATTTTGTAAGATGTCATTAAGAGAGTAAAAATGAATGGTCCTCATTGTAAATGTATAAGCATAAATAATTTTTTGGAGTGATAAGCCCTGGTTTCATGTTCTACCTTATTCTATATTATGGTCTTGTTTAAGGGTTTCCCTTGCCAAAAAGAAACTTGCAGATCGAAACTTCTGACAAAGCTGCAACCTTGATGCAACATCTCTGAGTACCTTAACTTGGTTCAAAAGGAAAATCTTTGGAAGTGAATGCCTTTCATGATGTCTATTTCATTCACGAAGAACTGTGTTAATTTTGACTGGACACAATATTGAGTCAGAAGACAACAATCTTTTTTTTTTTTTTCTTTTTAGAATGAATTAAGTGAAAGGAAAAAGTTAGATTGGAGGACAAGCATGAAGTGTGTGTGTTTTCATGTATTTGCGAATTGTTGTGTTAGAGATGATGACTGATGTCATTGTATAAAGGAGATTTGCAGGAAAGAGTTTGTAGAGAAAGGAAAGCAGAGAGAGGAAAATACCTATTTTCTATTTAAGTCATGTCTATAAGGCCTTTAAGACATTATTTATTGCTCTATCCTGAAAGCTTCTTATAACATGCATGGTAAAGCTAACTGTAATATAAGGAAACAGTACATATTAAAGTCAGTGTGTCATACAGAATGACTACTAAACACAGAAAACTTCAGAAGCTCACCGAGCAATATATACATTAAAACAGTATTGATTTAGTTATTTTAGAAACTTAGAAGCTGCTGCATGTTTTTATCTTGGAAGAAACATGATAAAGAGTCATATTTTGGTGAATTTTTAGGATCTGATAGAAAGTGAAAGTAGTAGGACAGGATTATTAGAGACACGGGAGGCAGAAGTTGGGGTCAAATATGAAGCTGCATTTTCAGTTGAGAAGCCTGGAACAGAGTTGCACTATTTTCAAAGAAGTCATCAAAAAACATTTGTGGTGGGAAATTGGACTCATGGCTAGATATGTTTAATTAACAGCGATGTTAGGATATGCATACATAAACACAGACATACTAGTATACAATGTCATAGTCAAAACTGTTGAAAAGAAATGAAGATAATCTCATGGTGTCACAGCAATGAATTGAAGTCATGTGACTGGGTGAAAATTTTTAAAAGAAATGACATAAAAAAGAAGAAAATAGATTCTTTTTTAATTTTTAAAGAAGCTTTAGATTACATAAATGTTACATTGAAAATATAAGTGGATTCATGTATAGCCCACTCCCACACACACACACTTTCTCACATTAACAACATATTTCATTAGGGTGGTACATTTGTTACAACTGATGAACACATATTGAAGCATTGCTACTAGCTGTGGACTATAGTTTACATTATGGCTTACACTTTGCACCACACAATTTTATAGTTTATGACCTATTGTAAAATGGCCCATATCTTTCATTGCAATGTCATGCAGGACAATTCCAATGTCCCCTAAATGTCCCATGAAAACAGATATTGAAAACTGTGAAATGTCAATAATAGGGAGGAGGAAGAATAAAATTCAAAATAGAAAAGAGAAATCTGTCACAATGGAGTAAAAATTAAACTTTTAAGAATTTCATAATGTTCAAAATTTTAAAAATAAAAGCACAGTGATTAATATATTTCATTATTAATAGTAATGAGGCAGAATGGAAGTGAAACAAACCCATTGGATTTACTATTACAAGATGACTCTAAACTGTGTGGGTTCCATTTCAGTAAACCAAAAGGACAGAAAACATATATAGGATAATGAAATGTTGCAAGGTGGAAAGAAGGGTGGCCTCAGCTGTTGTCTCCTACAGCAGTGAAATCAGAAAATCAACCCTTCTCATTACATGTAGATATTGAAGTCACGTAACTTTGCATCCTCATTTAGAACAGGATAGCAGAAAGTGAAGAGAGCAGAAAGGACAAAATGAAGCTATTAGCACTGTTAACTTCTAAACTGAGGGAATACAAGCATGTTTAGAGGCAGAGGTAAAGAAACAGAAAAGCAAAATTTCCAGATATTTTATATTTAGAAAATATGCCAAAAAAAAAATCCTAGGGAAGGCATCAAAGGAACAGTAATGGTGACATAAAATTGGAGTAAGGGTTTAAATTTGGAAGTATTATTTCTATTTAAGAATTAAAATACTAAAAATCAGGAATATGCTCTCATTGCCTCTTTTAGTTTGGTGCTCAGAAAAGGTGTTGAAACTGTAGATTTCTATTTACCTATTTATGTAAATATATCTTCTCTTTTAGCAGCAATGAAATGAAAAGTAATGGTCAGCTCCAACATCAGCTCTTTCAGTGGCTTTTTTTTGCTGGGTTTCCCCAGCCAGCCTCTGCTAGAGATGGTACTCTCTGTTTTCATTGTGATTTTCTACTTGCTAACCCTGTTTGGCAATACAGCCATCATTCTTTTGGCTCGTGTGGATCCCCAGCTCCACGCCCAATGCAACTCTTCCTCAGCCACTTATTTTCCATTATCTCTGCTACATCACCAGCACTGTCCCCCAGCTGCTGTTCAACTTGAAGGGCTCAGATAAGACGGTAACTTACTATGGTTGTGTTGATCAACTCTATGTGGCCTTGGCAATGGGTTCCAGAGTGCATCCTTCTTGCAGTAATGGCTGTTGACCACTATGTGGCAGTATGTCAGCCTTTGCACTACACCATGCTAATGCATCCTCGGGTCTGTTTGTAACTGGTGGCCATGACCTGGCTAATGGGTTTGACCATCTCATTAGTGCAGATGGTGCTCATCATGCAGGTTCCCCTTTGTGGAAGAAATGTTATAGACCAAGTCTTCTGTGAAGTGCTAGTTCTCACCTGTGTAGATACCACCTTCAACAAGATGGAGCTCTTCAAGGTCAGTGCATTTTTACTCTTGGTGGCCCTCTTTCTCATTCTTATTTCCTACAGCTGCATTGCGAAGGCCGTGTGGAAGATCAGGTTGTCTTAAGGACGCCGGAAGGCGCTGGGCACTTGCTCTTCCCACTTGGCAGTGGTGTTCCTCTCCTGTGGCACTGCTGCTGCCATGTGTCTGCAGCCTGCTTCCGCTGCCTCCCAGGACCAGGATAAATTTATGGCCTTATTTTATGGAATCATCACTCCAATGCTAACTCCTTTCAGTTATACATTACAGAATAAATACATGAAAGGGGCACTGAGGAAA
Source organism: Cabassous unicinctus (assembly GCA_029593785.1). Taxonomy (NCBI): domain Eukaryota; kingdom Metazoa; phylum Chordata; class Mammalia; order Cingulata; family Chlamyphoridae; genus Cabassous; species Cabassous unicinctus. Next base: position 2,261 of record JAQZBX010058928.1, on the reverse strand, counting down.
ATGATGGGGAGAGTCATGGAAAAGGAAGAGTGTGAAGAGATGATAGATACTGGCAAATGGGAGAAGGGCTTAATGGAAGTGAGCCATGAGATGCTTTTAATTCTGAAAATATGGTAACATCTCTTTTATTTGTAAGTATCCTAACTCATGTGTTAGAAGATACACACACACACACACACACACACACACACACACGTGTGTGTGTGTTTGTGTTAACATTTTTATAAATCTGCAAGGGTCAGATAACTGAGTAGATTAGCTAACAATACCTATGTATCCTGCACCTGGCCAACTCCATGACCTGGGGTAAGTCATTTAATTTCTCTTTTTGTCATTATTGTTGCCAAAAAGGGCAAAAAAGATACCTGCCCTTATAGCTGTGAAGCTCTTGTGAAGGTGAAGTTAGATAAAAGAGTGTTTTGTAATCTTCACAGGTAAAATATTTAAAAGTCCACATATAATTTTGGGAGAAGATTGATCTTACTTTTATATTATCTAGAATTATAGATCTACAAATGGATAGTTAATTTAGAGGCCTACTGGGCTAATTTGTCAAGCATAGGACTCTCCATAAAATATTTATTGAATAGTCATCATTCAAATTTGAACATTTCTACAGCAAAGGCATTTGGTTTTTCAAGATGAATGCTCCCTATTTGAATGGGCATGCTCACTATATTACTCTTATTAAATTAACCTGGAAGTCTGCTTCTTTTCTCCTTAAACCTGTTGACTTTAGTTTTTGGATTCTGAGTCAGACAACACAGCCTCTCTTAATATAATCTTCCCTTTTCCTAAAAGATTTTTAGCATATCAAACAAACACATTCACTTCTGTAAATTAATAAATAATTCTTTACTATTTCTTTTATAACATGATGATAAATCTAAACAATTCTTTTCTTCTCTTTTAAAAATTTTAACCTGTTGCCACAAATGAACTTTATCAAGTGGATTTATATGGATTGATGAGGTAGACTCAATTTGTCCTTTAAATTCAATGGATATATATTTTTCTAAAACCCAACCTAATTTTAAAATGGGAGGTTACTTTTCAATTCTTTCCTACAAGATTTCCACTTTGGCTGTGTAGAAAGGAAAATGACCATCCATTTACTGTTGGAGAGTAGGTTTCCATAACACCATAAAGAATTTGCAGTGGTCATTATGAATTACATCACCACTGTGTTGACATGGTCCCATTGGGGTAATTCAGAGATCAGAAGCTTGTGCCCATGTTAGAGAAGGTGTGTTCATCATTTTCACATTCAGTATTCCCTCCACAGTATGGAAATGACTAAAAGTGTCACTTTAAAATTGACAAGAAAACAAGAAAAAATAATGAAATTATAAATATTGGAATTTCCACCACCCACTTTATTTCTTCAGCCAGAAATGTGTGAGGCATCTTGGATTCTGGTTCTTTTTCATGTCAAATCAGCCACTAAATTCCACTGTTCCTCCTAGTAAGTCTCATATTAATTTATGATTATTCTAGCCTACCTTAGAAAAGAGTGTCAATTGCTTACTAAATATTTTATAAGTATTTGTTGAATAAATGAATGAATTAAAAGAGGGACACATATTGTGTGGCAATGTTAACCTCATTAAATCAGAAAACCTAAGAGAATTAAGTTAATAATGATTACAGTTCAATAAGTTGACTAGTAATGATATATTAAATCCAGGAGATTCATTTATTCAATTATTTCATGATTATAGATTGCACATTAACTATTTTATAATTTTCCTATCATAATTTTTATGTGACCTCTAAAATTGTACTCAGAAGTAGCAGTGATGACATGCATCCTTATTGATTTAATCTTAAGGGATTGTGCTCAAGATCTTCACACTAAATATGATATTAGAAGTATATTTTTCCCATGGGTGTAAACCTACTGTAGGTGGGACACTTTGATTTGATTACTTCAGTAGGGTGTGACCCAGGGTGGATATTTGTCTTCTTACTGGAATCCTTTATAATCAGGATGAAAATGGTGAGTGACAAAGGGAGAAACCCACAGAAGCACAGAGAGAATGCCACAGGAGTGGAAAGGAAGCCGGCGGAAGCCAGAAGCTGAAAGCAACAAAACACAGAATAGAAAGGATCACCAGCAGCTGGTCTTTCAGGGAGAAAGCATTTCCTTATGATGTCTTGATATGAACATTTTATCAGCCCCATAACTGTGATCTTGCAACCTAATAAACCCCCATTGTAAAAGCCAACCCATTCCTGGTATATTGCATTTTGGCATCCCA